>VFFE01009207.1:2253787-2292289 GCA_008921705.1 Burhinus oedicnemus
TGTTTTTTTTTTTGATTTGTGAAAGGTGGTTTGGCAGGCATTTCAGGAAAATTCAGGCTACAAACAGTGAGCCAGATTCTTCTTTCATTTCCTCTTAAATATTTATCCAGAATAACTCTGCAAATACTGGTGCAATTACTGTAGGTTTACAGTGGCTCGTAGAGGGTTGAATACAGCCCGGCGTTTGTTACACGTAGCAGGCTGGACGGTATTATAGTCTGTACTGGCGTAAGTGGTAAAGCATTGGATCCAGAAGTTAAATGACATAAAATTTTCTTACAGAAGGTGTTTGCAAAAAAGTTAAAAGTTGAAACGGGGGAAGATGAGGCCAAGTTTCAGGCATGGGACCCAACACTGCATATTGATAGATAAGATTGTGTATAAATACACAGATCTGCACGACAGACAAAACTGCAGACAGACTGTAGGACTGGGTCGTTATTTACTATTCCTGTCTCTTTTCTCTTCTGTTATTCCTAAGGAGCTCAGGAGCTCGCTTTGGATTGTTAAAAGAGGGTGGAACATTGTTGAATTTCTTTATTTTTTGCAAGTCTCACAATATTAGGTGTATTGTTGTTTTTTAAAGCCCCATCTTCTGGAATCTAGTGAGAATCTCACCTTCCATTTAAAAGAAACCAAGAATTAGAAATTTTCTAGCCCTCATGCTTCTAGATTAAAGTTATGAAATACTTCCCAGATGTATGCATAAGATTCCAACCAAAAGCCAGTTGACTTGTTGCCTCTCTAAAACATTTCATATTTTTTAAGTCAGTCACAGTTTTTGAACGTTCAGTTTGAAATCCTGAAACTGTTTTCTCCTCTATCCGGTAGTATTTCAACACGGATGGTTTTTAATCGGATGTTCATGTTTTAAACTTTAAATGGAGGTTACAAATGAGGCTTTATCTGTGCAAAAAGAACAACTAGTTTGTTTTAAAGTTAAACCATGTTCAGGGCAAATTAACATTTGAAGCTCCAGATTTTGTAAGACGTGTATCTGCCCCGGTACAGGAAAGCACTTAAAAGATGCTTACTGAATTTCCTAAAATAGACATGTTTTCCCAAGTCCTGATTATCCTATTGATTATTCCCCCCAAAAGCGGCATGAATATGCACAATGCATGAATATTTTCAGTAAGGGTAGGATTTCTTCAGGATGTACACAAGAACTGTGTGTGTCTTAAAGCGAGTAATTACTTGTAAATACAGATGTAGCCATTGGAGCTCTGAAAGTCTGCCGGTCCACATCTGCCTATATTTTTAAAATGGAGAGATATATATATCTGTATGTTTATAGCCAAAAGATACTGGCATCTTCACTGCTGTGGTCTTCGTGTCTGCAGACGGCGCGCTCTGCAGCTAAAAATACCGGTGGACATTTGAGTTATGGTAGACCATCGATGCTGCGGGCTTCACACTGGTAAAGCTCACCTGGTAGGAGCGAGCTGCGGAGTGTGCTCTGCGATATTTAAGTACCGTCCCGGAATAATAGGGCCGACACTGAGACACGGGCGGCTGGATGATTTCGGTTGATGTGGTCTGGCGCTGCAGATGTAATGAGAATTGGGGAGTACGAGTTGGGGACAAGGCACAGGGCTGAGAGTTAGGAGAGCTGACTTATATTCCTGGTCCATCGGAGCTCTGCGCTGGGCAAATCAGTTGCCCGTTGATGTAGCTGAGTTGTTTGGGCCAGCGTGGAATTTTTTAGCTGCTGTTTGAAGAGAAGCTTTGAGAGCTTCCTGAGGAAGGATTGCAGGAGATTGCTCGAGGTGGCACAACGTGAAGAGGTACCCTGGCTGTGTCTGGTTTGGTTTTGTACAAGGACAATGTGTATTTATTTCCGAGATAATAAGTTTAGAAATGTTTCTGTTCGTTTCTTTTATTAAAAATTCAAATCTTAACTATTCTAGTGGGGGTAGAGCTAATAAAATGTTGGCATCGCAAGAGCTGAGGTTGTGTCAATGTACAAATTGGGACCTCTGGTTTTCAGAGTACTGCTAAATTTGAATTGTGTCTACTCACAGACATCATTTCTGCTTTCCTCTGTGGGTGGATGTTCACGTTCCAGATTAAGAAAGCCATTTGTGTAAAATACAACCCGCGTACCTTTATTCCAGATTAACAGTATCTGTGCAGCTGAGCTAATCGGAAAGAACAGAGGTACCAAAAGCTTTAGCTGAGGCACTGCAAACTGGCTATGAATACTTCACCCCTTTTCCCCCTAGGCAGTTGGGGTATAGTTTGATTTTTCTGAATAAACTGAAATAGACCTGTCTTTAAGAAAACCTAGGTGTCTGTACTGGGGGGGCCGCGCAGCTTTCAGCGCTGCTGTTTTAAATGCTGCTACAAGTTTGCGTGTAGACAAGGCCCAAGAGAGTTATGGTGGAGCTATTAGAAGGGGAAGTGATTTTTTTCTTAGACTGATTAAAATTCTTTGGGCTTTCTGTTTGTTTGTTTTTAAACACCTATTTAGCTTTTAATTAACATTTAAGAGAAAGGAAGCTGGTTAAATATTCAATACCTCCTCCCTTTCAATTAAGGTAGAACAGTACACAACGCTTGATGAGGCCTCTGGGAAGTATGGAAAAACAGAGAAGAGCAGGCTCCTGATTATCATTTTCAGGGGGACTGGAAAGGTGAAACCCATCTGATTATTATTGCCATTAACAATAATAATGTTGAGGCTTTTTTTCAACATCAGAAAGCAGTTTAAGAATGCAGTTATTCTTTAGAACCGTATGCGCTGGGTTTTGCCTTTAAAGACCTTCACTTTTCCCATCCTGTTCTTTACTTATTTTGGGACAAGGATGAGGGATTTTCTAATAAGCCTTTTCGGTAGCTTAGTAGGGAGGCTGCAGATGCTGGAGAAGTTATTCTTAATGCTACATGCCCTTATTTTCTTTTTGATGCCGTTCTTTCAGTCCCAGCGAGTCGGCAGCCTCAAACCGTACAGCCCTGAAAGCTCAACTGAGCAAGTGGGAAAGAGCTACGTTGCCGCCATGCTCTTGTACTAGGATCTAGTCTCTTCCCCTTTTTCTTCCTTCCCCTTGAAAAATCCAGTTACCTTCTGTTATCCCTCAAAATTACACATAAAACATTCAGAAAAGAATGCCTCAATGAAAGAAATTGATTGGAAAAAAAAATAGTAGTAGTATTTATAATTCAGTAAACACCCTTACTAAACCTAAATTCCTTCTTTTTGATTTTATGTACCCTAATTTAGCTAACAAAATACTTCGTTAGCAATCCTGTTTAAAACAGAATTATGTTAACTAAAAAAAAAAAAAAAAGACCATTTTACATTATGGAAACGCCTCAAACCACTGCCCAAAAGGTGATGCATTTTTAAGCTTGCTGTTTCTTTTAGTGTGGTGAGAACAACTTACCTGTAGAAAATACTTTGTTTATATCAAATATCATGCAGAAATGATTTTTTTAATCATTGTGTTACATAAACAGATTTTTGAAATGGAATTGCTGGCAGCAGATATCAATTGTGTAAATGTATATGCCTGAATGAGTGGTTGCTTTTTTTTTTTTTTAAAAGAAGGAAGAGCAGATGCTAAAAAGCACAGCTATTGGATATGTTTCATATACTATGACTTCAGGGTTTACTGGATATAAAAATGCATTGATTTTCAAAAACAGAAAGAAATGTTTTGCAAGAAGATTTCTGAGTGCATATAAAACATGACTTTCCAGTTCAACTTTAAAATTAGCTTATTGTGCTGACCTACTATCAAATGCATGGTGACAGTACAAGTTTTTTAAGTAGCTGCTGTCTTATCTGTTGTGTGGTGACCTATTCAGTGCTATGGCTTTTTATTTAAAAGAAAACAAAACCAAAGGTATTTCCTCCATGATTCTTTCTTCCAAATACATAAACACATGAGTAGCTTTATATGTATGTATGTCTTGTGATTACTCATCAGTAGAGTTAATGATGTGTGTTTACTCGCTGGACTAAACTAAAAATTAGTCCAATTAGTTCAATAATTGCTTATTTACCAAATATTTTCTTAATTATTGAGAGTCCATTTCTACTTCAGCTGTAAATAATAGAAAATCTCCCATTAATTTCAGCTAAAGTGGTATTTTTTCTTTTAAAATTTTTTTTCCATGTTTTTTTTGTTTCAAAACCCTGTTCGTAGAACATAGAGGAAAATTTCACAGTTCCAGAGGATAATGAAAATAACACCTTCTGTCATATTGAAGTCAAACTGTCACCCAGGTGAACTTCACACCTTGTGAAGATTCATTTTATTTTATTTGTAAAGGAAAAAGGCTGAAAGAAGTAGCATGCATATATCTGGAAATAGTCAAATTCTGTTATCTAGAAAATCCTTTACTACTATATGATTAAAAGTTCTGTGAGCAACCTAAGGCAGAAGTCTCTGAATTGGTTGACCTCAGAGGTGTATCCTTGAGATGCAAATATCACTAGTGTCAATTTTATCTCAGCTGGATATAAATTATATCCAATTACAACGAGCCCATGCCGTACAGCTCTAGAAGATGGTAAAGTTAAAAAGCTGATGAAAGCAAAGAGACTGGTGCAAAAAGGATTTTGCCTGTGGATTTGGGAACAGGGTCCTGCCCAGCTAGACAGCATGGACTTCCCATTGTGAAGAGAGGAGATGAGGCTGTAGAGAAGGCTCTACCCAGTTTTCAGCTCGTTCCCAGTAGTTCTCTGATAAGAGCATCTTAAAGAGGGGTTAGAGTGAAAGCAGGGATCGGTTCAGCAGACAATGTGTAAGAGGAGCACTCCTGGGTATGGAGGAGATGTCAAGTCTTGACTGTAGGAGGCCGTGGTGTAGGTAGATACTTCACTAAACTAGAAGCAAATACAAGTCCTCCAAACGTGTGTGCTACGCACGCAGAGATTTGTAGATAAACCTCAATCTTACTCTTTCTGGGTTTTTTTGTGTATTTTTTTTTTTCCTTTTTACTCCAGATTCTCTGAAGCAGTTGCATAGTAAGGGCAATACTGATGAAAAGCAATATCAGTAAATCAATAACTTTTTTCTTTCTCTTTTTTTAAGGCGAACACACACAAGAAACCAATTCACCTCATTCACTGAAGAAGGATGTAGAAAACATGGGGAAAGGTAAAATAAATAAGGGCCTCTTACATTATAAAACTGCTCTTTGTTTTAATAGAATATGAGGATAATAGGGGGCACTTTTGTTCTGCACCATATTTTAAGCTTGTCAAGTAACATATGAATAATATATGGACCTTTGGGTGGATATAATTGAGATTAATGCATATATATCAATCAATACATGACACTGTAATATAATACTTTAAAATAATATATTACATTGATTTATATTCATGGCTTTCTGCTCAAAATCTATTGTAGGTCTATGCAACACTTTTTTTTTTTTTATAACTGCTAAAATATTTTGTCTTATAGTAATGAATTGCTCTGCAACTGTTCTTTCAAGAATTATTTATACAGATTAGCAAAACCACTTTTCTTTTGTCTTTGTTAGAGGAACTCCAGAAGGTTTTGTTTGAACAGATTGACTTACGGAGGAGACTAGAACAGGAATTCCAGGTGTTGAAAGGAAACGCGTCTTTCCCAGTCTTCAGTAAGACACATATCTGTGGTTTTGGTGTTATTTGTGGGTGGGTGGTTGTTGTCAGATTGTTAAAAGGGGAGAGGTATGTTCTCAGTTGTGTTGCCAGGATCTTTGACTTAGTTCTGCTGAGGTTGTGGCTTTTCAGGCTGCCCAAGCAAGTCTTTTGCAGGGAAAATAGGAAGCTGGATGTCTGTTTTGGTGTATATTTTACTGGTTTTGATAACATTGAATAGTAAGTAGACAGAAATATGTCTGGGGCTTCCTGGGGTACAGTGATGGCGGTGATCTTAACCAGCTTCTTGGAGGCTTTTGAAGGCAGGCTACTTCATAGTCACCTTTAGGTGGTTCTAGCTGATGCTGGAGAATTGATTTGACCTGTGTTTAAGGAGTAGAAAGACCTGTTTGGATTTCTCCTCTTGAGACGGGCTATTTGAGATGGCCCTTTCACCACAGTTGATGAGCAGGGTGCTACCCAGGGGTGATGGAATGTGCTGGGCATGTGTTAAATAACAAAACGGACAATTAGTAGGGTTTTCATGAAGCTGCCAGAAAGTTGAACTGCATTCACAGAGATATGGAAAAAGTCCTATTGATTGAGGCGTTTCGAATTACAGTGGCAGCAACAGGGGAAAGCATGCTTCCAGGAGAAATCCCACATAGACCAGGACAAGGTGGAAAACACAGCAAGGGCTCTCTAAGATGGGGTGAATGTAGTGTTACAGAGCTGGAGTGATCAGGGCATCTCCATTGCTCTCTGCCCATCTGTAACGTAGCACCACACAGAGATCAGTACTGTCGTGCGGGCTTCCCCATGCCTGGCTGTCACGGCTCTGCAGCTGCCCGCCCAGACAGTCCCCCCAGTTCAGCATTAAATGAAAAGGAAAAAGCGTGTTTGCACCTGCCTTTTGCTTCTTCGTGAAGTCCGAAGGAGGTCTGACAGCATGTCCATTTGATATTTTCCTGATGTTGATGATGTAAGATTTTTTTAAACTCTGCTTTTTGAAACTGTCAATTTTTGTCCTTGATTTCCTGTGAGACTGTATGTGGCTGGAGCACTGCGGAGTTACCTGACTCACAGTAAGCCAAGACAGATATGTTAAAACCTTCTCAGACTAATTGTCAGGCTCTTCTCCCAGTCGCTAACTTATAACTCCAGTGTGACTGAAATGTTTGACCAGCACTCAGTGCAGAATGCCCTCGTGCTGGTTTATTATAGTTTCTTGAAGAGTACAGAAACTCTGTTTTGTTAGTCCTCCTAGTTCTTTCCTTAAAAACTCCAGAGACAAAACCCAGTATTGCCAGTATCCCTGAGCTAAGTCAGTCAGCCAGCCAAACACCACTGCTGCAAGCTGAGGAATATTGCAGGAAAAGGTGGGAACACAAACAGCATTTTCCTATTATTTAAAGAAAATAGTTTTTTTCCCCTTTCTGTAGCATCTTATAGGGTAAGTTCAGGGAAGCAAGAAAGCATGAGGACTCTGGGAATGACTCCAACTTTAGCCCAAATATCAAAAGATGTAGACAGCTTCATAAATAAAGGAGAAGAGCCGCCTGAGGTGATACAGATATTAATGAAAGGAGGATAACCTCATCCTTCAGTATAAATTCAGTCATTACTTGGGTTTGGGAGTGAGGTAATTTTCAAATAATTTGTGTAGATCAAAACACTGATGTGTGGTATTGGCAAAATGGCATCTTGGAGTTTTGCCATTCAGGTCACTCATTTATCCTTTTGTTCTTCTACAGTAAAATTAATGCTCTGTCATTGCCATGTAAATAAACGCTGCAATTAAACCACATGAAATACAATTCAAATAAAAGAAAAGAACACGTACGGCCGACCAAGGAAGTGGCGACTGTGTATGCCGGCTTGAAAAATATGTGGTTTCAATGTACCGCAAAGTAGTGGTCAATTTTCTTCAGGATTAAAATAGAAAACAGATGATGTGCTATAAACAATATATACAAGTGACCGTAAAACCTATTTACAGATTTAGATTTACCAAAAAAACACCCCTCCTCCTCATATAATAAAACAAGAAGAAGGGTCTTTGTAAAGCAAATAAGTGTAAAATCCAAGATAAGTGTGGTTTGTGCTCTAGAGCAGTATGTGTCCTAGCAGAAGAGATGGGGTCTGTTCCAGGCTCTCGCTGCCAGAGGGGCTGCTGCTTTAGGTCAGGTATTGGGAAACCTGGCAAAACAAGTATTTTCTAAGTTACTAACTGCCTGTGGTGGTATTGGATAGGGAGAAGCTAGGGAAAGATCCAACTAAAGGAATGTGGAGGTAAAATTAAAATGGTATTGATGGATTTATCACGGCTTGGAGACACCTGAGGCTGTAGGAGGGAGCGAAGAGCAGGCAGGTAACAGGCTTTATATCCCAACCTGGCTCACTGCAGCATTGGGCTGAGTGGCCCTGGGGACTGGATCTCTGTCCTATCCTTAAAACTGCTGAGAACAGGAACATACTGCTGGGGTAATTCTCACTCCCGTGGGTAGGAGTGGTTCTCCCTATGCTTTTCACAGTCTGTGGGTAAGTGAGGAGTCTTTGGCTTTTACGTCTGCCCAACCTTTTTTAAAAAGGAGCAAATTCATCCCTGCTTCAGCAAGGATGTGTGAAATATGGAAGGTAATGCTGTGTCTCTCTAGAAAAAGCTCCTGCCGGGTTACCTGGAGTTGGCTTGAAAGTCACCTTTTTTTGGGTCTTGCATTTGAAACTGAGCACATTTGGAGCATTACACATTAATAGCATCAAACCACCACCCACAGCAGTGCTATGCAGTGTTGTGTGTAAATGGTATTTGGTTTCCATGTTCTCCTTGTGGAAATCACTGTTAAAGTGAGAACTGATCTTATTTGCAAGCTCATTTAGCAGTGCTATGCTGCACGCTTCTCTGTGGCTTCTTGTACCTGCCTGTGATACTTTATAAAACAGCAGACCTTGTCTGCTGCTGTTGGCACCTTTATTTTTTATATTGCTGTTATACTTGAAAACGGCAGATGAGGTTTTCCTTTGCCTGTAAGATCTCTCAATGTAGAGATCACTTGAAGAAAACAAAATAAGATCAGGTCAGTTGAAGAAAATCAAAGAATTTGCTGTCCTCGTAGAAATATGGGCACATGTGCATGGTGTCAGCATGTTCTCCCAGAACGCTCTGCTGGTTTGTACCTTTGTTGTCAGCTGGCACGCATTTTGTCCGGCTGCATTTAACAACATGGTAATAAAATGGCAGAGACGTAGTCTGGATAGTTAAAGTATTTAATTTTATGTTAAGAAAACTATTTAAATATTTATATCTTTTCTCTTGGGTATTGCTCATGGCTTTGTCTGTAAGCATTCAGACTCAGATAAATGCTGCTGGAAAAAACACTGTCCTTACCATTAACACCCCATTTCCACTGTGAGCTTGGACATTTGCAGTGCAGGACTGAGCAAGATCTCTGAGCTATTTGTTCGGAGAGGTGATGAGCCTGCGAAGAGGCAGTCGAGAGGAAAGTGTTGAGAAGGAAAATTTCTCCATATAGCCTACTCAGAGTGAAACTGGAGGATCTCAATAGTAGCTAGTGCAGATCTATCAGCCTGTAGTGACCAGGACAGTAGTGGATTTTTTAGGGCTAGGAGGAGAGGAATTGCAAACCTGCTTTATTTTTGTCGTATTCTTTTTCTGGTTGAGTTGGAGTAGAGGGAATAGGCTGAAAACTTCTGTGGGCATTTACTTGAAATCTGAAGAAATTTCTTAAGATAATATCATCATATCCTTTTCGCTGTGGCTGTGCTGGATCCTGATGGTTTCAGCCTGACGCATTTTCCCACTCTTTCGTTGTTTCATTGCCATTTTCTTGTCATCCTAAAGTGCCTCATTGCCTTTTAAGCAACAACTTTTGCTTGTCATTCAGAGAGGGCAAAATTCTTATGTGAAAGAGGAGGACAGTGCTCTGCCCCTTTGTACTTTCTCCTAGCCTCTTCCTATGCCCACACTTGATGGGGACACATCCCCTTTCCCCCCAGGCGATGTACATCCTTCCTCTCCATTGCATAGCCTCACGGTTTCTCACTGCCTTCCTGCTCCTGCTTTTGGGGTTGAGAAGTTGTGGCGAGGCTGTGCGGCTGGTTTGGGAGCGGGTGAGCTCCCAGCACTGCGGCAGCACACGGAATATTAATAGGAGCTGCTTGTTCTCACCTGAGCTCAGATCCTTCCATTGCAATTTAGGTGTTTCTGTGACTCCCATTACTGTGCTGTCGAAGTATCCCTCAGTCATTTAATCCATTAATCCTCCCAGCAGATGAAGCAGTGCTATTATTCCTGCTTTAGTGGTGATGAAAGGAGGCACGGAGAGACACATGGCTGGAGCCCAGTAGAGCAGGTATTGAACCCAGGCTCCCCAACGCCTGGGCTAGTGTCCCAGCAGCCAGCATGACTATTTAACTTCTAATAGTTAGTTTTTTCTTTTAATTGGCTAGTTTTAAATAAACCATTGTAGCTGCCTTGGCCTTTTAGTGCCTCTAAGCCCTGGGTGTTGAGGTGCTCCATGCTGTTTCCTGTTGGCATTCACCTTGCTGCTCCCATGGTCCAGGACAGGTCTCCCGATCAAAATTATGTTGGATGGGAATGGGTTTTCTTTCCTCTTCGTTTTAATAGTCCATCAGTGCACCCAAGTCTCCATCATGCAACTCGCCAAGCTATTTGCTTCTTGTCAGTAGTTTTGTTTATATTATTCTGTCTTTTTCCCAACCTCCAATAGCAATGTTATGGAACGCAAACCAGCAGTTAATCTTCTGCCCAATGAAGTTTTGTCTGAAATGGTTACTGAGGAGGAAAATAAGGGAAGGAGGAGCTACTGGAGCAGGAAGGCTGGCCTGTGCTGTAACCCGGCTTTCTAGGATCTGTCTTCCACAGACTTTTTCCCTTCTGAGCTCCACATCACTGTTGCTGGAGCTTTGGTCTGAGTTTGTTCAAAGCTGTCAGCGCTATGTTACAAACTACAAATCAAACCCTGCATCCTTGAACGCTTTCTGTTCTCACATATTGGACATCCCTATTGGCGTCAACAGATTTATGTCAAAGCAAAGAAAAGCAGTTTTTGCTTTTCTCTTTGGTGTTGGTAGAAGTTTGACTAATGACTGCAGAGTCTGGCCCACTGAGAAAATCACTGTGAGAATGAACGCTAGCGACAGAAACTTAGCAGCCTACATTTACTAAGTGGGGAAGTAGCTGAATCTGATTTTTCCGCAGTTTTTCTGTTGTCTACAGTGTCTCCTACTAGAGAAGAAGTTTTTGTTAGGCACGCTTTTTAACTGGGTGAAGGGCTTTGTAGCGCTTCACAATTCCTCAGTAGTGATTGGGTTTGATTTAATTTGATTTATATGAATTCTGCTGTGTGGTCTCTGTTTTAATTACCGCATCTACTTTCTTTCCCCCCTCTTATAGATAATTTTCAAGATCAGATGAAGCGGGAGCTGGCATACAGAGAAGAAATGGTACAGCAGCTACAAATTGTAAGTTTGCCTTCTCCGCTAAAAATGTTATGAACTGTCACTTTGTTTTTTAAATGCACTCCTCAAACTTTTCCTTTGTGAGCCATGCAGATGTACTATTGCCAAGCTCATATTACCGTATACTTAGCAAGACGTAAGCATGGAGTTCTCAGCTGGTTTAGAGTCTAATTACCTGGAGATTTACTTTCACACAGTAACCAGATGGGTCTTCATGTTTCAACTGAACGAAATGTGTTGACTTGACACTGAGAGGTGCTTCTTCAGAGAGAAATGTGAGGGCTGAATCAGTAAACCTTAAGTAGTCAGAAGTCTCTACCTTGTGTGAGTTGCCAAGGGGTGCCTTTCAGCCCTCGGTAGGGAATTGGTGTGAGGCCAGCTTCTCACTGGCAAATAAACCTTAGGATGTGTCTTTCTCAAATTTCAGCTACTAGAAGAAGTGCTTAACTCAGCAGTAAAGGATCGAGTTGCCAAAACACAGTTCTGTGCAGGCACACGTTGCTGTTTGGTCTCTTGCTTGTTATTTTAAAATCAAGAGGGATTTTGCGTGTGTGTGTGTTGGTGCAACTCTAGATCATTGCGTACAACTGTGCTGTTTTGAAAACTTGACATACTTAATCCAGTACAAGCAAGGGGTGGAGTATGTGAAGCTGTTTCTTACTCAGTTACTGCTTAGTGTGGTTTTAAGAGCTAGTGCTTTTTCTGTGATCGGTCTGACATTATTCAACAGGGGGGTTTTGAGGCAGACTTGCCAAATAGCCCCACTTACCTGAATCAGCCCTGTGCTCGAGCATCTAAATTTTCCTTGTGTTTGTCACAGACCCTGGTGCAGAGAAGGCATTGTCCAGCTTTCTGGTACTGTCATTTTCTAATTGATGGCTTAGGACATAAAAATAAATCTGAAGGCCAGGATTGTCAAACTTGCGCAACTATGTTTAGAGGCATTTAGGAGCGGCCTTATTTTTAGAGCTGCCGAACATGCCTGCTCCCCATTCCTGCTGACTTCAGAGATTTCAATGAGAGATGGAGGGTGCTTGAAGGAGGTTGTTTATGGAGGAAATTCAAGTCCAGAACACCTTTGGAGATTTTTGGCTGCTGGTCTCCACTCTTTTCCTTTAATGCATCCAGTTGTTGCTGTGTTCCCCTTTGTCTCCTGATCCCAGGCAAGGAGTTTGGCTTGATCTGTGAATTGTGTTGTCACAGAAGATGGTAATTAGGGAAAAGTACTTCCCCTGCTGCTTTGGACTCCAGGCAGGTGACCTGTCTCGGTTACTGCTGTGGAGCACATTTAAGCACAAAGTTTGTGAGCCCACGTCAGCCTTTATCTGTTGTGTCATCTGAACTTGGGGCTAACTCACTTTCCCTGCCAGGGAGAGAATGGATCATCTGTGCTATTCACTTTGTGGCCCAGTTGTGAAGTTGTTTCTGAAACTGGGTATCCCAGACCTCCAGCGAGCCAGCTGTGGTGGTTTTTCTGATTTACAAGAAGTGGAGAAATCACAAGGTTCAGTGTAGTGCTTTTTCTAGGGTAGGAGAAGAAATACGATTGTGTAATTCACACGGTTTTCACTTCTGCATGCTACAGAAA
This sequence comes from Burhinus oedicnemus, assembly GCA_008921705.1. NCBI lineage: Eukaryota > Metazoa > Chordata > Aves > Charadriiformes > Burhinidae > Burhinus > Burhinus oedicnemus. The sequence goes on from VFFE01009207.1 coordinate 2,266,459, forward strand.
GACTCATTTAATCATTAAACAGAGCTGCCTGAATGTACTTAACAGAGACTAGTTTCAACATTTAATGTACTGCACCAACAGTTCAGGACCTCTTCACTCACTGTAGCTGCCTGAGTTTAATTATTATTAATAGGAATGTTGTCAAATCACCAGTAAGTCTTTATGCTCGCATTTGGGCATCCCTCCCGATATCAGCGAGGCAGATTGTGTATCGGTGGGACCGATAAAAGGATGTTTGCATATGAAGAAGTGAGGGACTGCTGCAAGTAACGAGTGTGTTTGTTGAAGCTGGGTGCAGAAATCTTCATTGATGTTTTAGCTGATAACTGAAATGGAGTCAGCACTTTTGATGTGGTAATCCCTGCAGTTACTTTTAATTCATACGTGCAAATATATTTTGTATAGTTATATCTAGAATTAAGATTAATGAGCTGAACGTGCTAACGATAGAACTCCTTTGGCCTTCTTGGGTTTTGGCATGGATGAACTGAATCTTTTGGTGCAGAATACACAAAAAGCACGGTTACTTTTGATTTTTTTGTTTGTTTTTTTGTTGTTTTGTTTTTAACAGGGGTAGGTTGCCTTGATTTGTATGTACCTGGGACACCCTGCTATTGCTTTAACAGAGCTACCCACACCTGATATTCTTGTTGACATAGAAGTGCAAAGAGGAAAACAGAAGTGTTTAATACCTACTCAGATTTTAATTTTACTTACAGCTTCATAGGTGTGTACCTTTGTAGGACTAAGCTCAAAATTTACTGGTATAACTAGCCCTAGAATTTGGCTTAATTGCGTTTTTTATTTTACAAGCATATAAATGCACAAAGTCCATTCTTTTTGGCTCTTCTCACTGCTGAAGGAATATACAACTTAAATTAGTCCTTCCTGAAGACGGGCGCACAATCATTAAGGCATCTCTTGGAACAGTGGGTACCAGAGGCAGGTTTTGCCCTAACGATGGTTTCACTCACCCTGAACTGGAATTCTTTAAACTGCATAACTGAGTAGTCAGACTTTCAAATAAACTGCCTTGGCGTGTTTCACGTGTGAGAGATGTCTGGAATACACCAAGCTGAAGCTAAGCGTGAAATAATTAACCAAATATAATTGTATTTGAAAACTTTCTGGTGTGAACGCCTGCTGTAACCTGACTGTTAGATGGGACTGCTTGAAGGTAGTGCTTCATGCCCAGCCAGTACCGAACACTGAACGGAACGCTTTTTTCTCCCAGTTCTTGGGTGACGTTGTGAACCTGCACTACAGACGGGGATGCTGAACCGCCACGCGTGGCGGGGAGCCACGCTGAGTGGGGGGGAACGGGCGCTGGCGTGGGCTGCGGGTGCCCTCTGCCGCTCCCCGGCCGTCACTGCACCCTCGGCGGCTGGCAGGGACGGGGGTTAATGGTCTTCATTAACAGCCTCAGTTAATGCAGTGTTTAATCAATGGGCTTTTATTTTAATGCTTTGTCCGCTCCGGACTATTAAAAAATTCTTTTATAGCTTCCTGAAAGTCAGGAGCAAGGCTCAGATCATTAGGAAAATGGGGGGTGAGTCCTCTGCGATGGATGTTGACTTCTTTGGCCATAACCTGGCATGATAGGGAGCTAGAGCAGTGGGACACTGTGCGGCCATCAGCAATTTCTGTTGAGAAGGGAGTTAAGAGTGTCTGGAGCAGCTACCAGGAAGTATCGCAACCTATTTGTGCCAAGCTCTTGGCCACCTCATCACCGTATTTAACAAGAAAATGGATCTGAAATCACTGAATGCATTTTTCTCTTCTTCCTCCTTCAAAGTGCTGTCTCCCAGATTGGTTAAGTACAGTGCGTGTTCTTGGAGGTCATGTAAAATATGGATTTTGCATATGGATTCAGACACGGATCACCTGGCTTCTCTTAAGCAGCTGTACAGAAAGGGCTGCTGAGAAGAAATCTCTGCCCAGCAGGCTGGGGTAAATTCGAGCGTGGCACATGTGGTACGGCCTCAGAAGAGCTCACCTGCCTTTAGAGTTGTCGGTTTCTGTTCAGTTTGACCAGAATTCATCTGCCAGGACAGCTCAGCCCATCTAACAAAGCAGAGTCAACTCCTGCTTGAGACTCTATATCTGTCTGATATCGTCTTCTGAGCAACTGTGTTAGTGGATCAAATTTAAAAAGCATGAACTTTCTTCCTAGCTGCCTGGCGGGAGAAAAAGATCAGAAGCAGCATTCCCAGCATGACGATTTTTATCCTTTGATGTTTTTGTGAACCCCTCTAAAACATTGCCACAGAGAAGCAGAGCACCATGCAGCAAATTTAAGCTTCTGCAAACAGGCTAGCTTTTCTTAATTTCCTTTCACGCGTCCCTTACAAGTAGTTTATAGGTTCCCAGGAAGCTTGTCCATCAGGAAAAGCTAAGGTGGTGTTTGTTGCCCTGCCCATTGTGGTTTAGATAACTAAGATCAGGTAGTGATCAATCTCACTAATTTTACACAGGGGTGAAAGGCAGCAGGTCTTGAGACATGTTAGAAATGTGAATTACTCAGGCAGTCCCTTGTCTTCTCAGCTCAGGTGGAAAGTGTTGGTTTGGTTTTGTTTGGGTGTTTTTAAATTTATTTATACTCCCATCAACTGACTTCCTCCTCGCTAGCCTAACTTTGGGCTGATAATAATGTTCAGAGCTCAGAACTGGATCCAGCTGGAACTCCTCTGATGTTCGATGGCCTTCTACTCTCAGTGCTGCTTTTAATCAACTCTGTTCTTCAGAGGCAGGCAAAGAAATAAATCAGGAACTATCTATACCTGCAAAATTGAATTCTATCTCTGCATTGTCTTTCACCCTGATCTTTAAAGATTCACGAGGAGTGTTTAAAAGAAGAAAAAATCTACCATGTGGTAATGTTAGTAGATCTTCAGAGGTATGAGATCATGTTCCTCTGGGTCCTGCTGTAATTAAGAAAAGCACCAGTAGGTTTAATTCCTATTTTAGGTTGTATATGGAAAGTAGGTGCTTTGTACAACTAATGTATTAATTATACAAACAAGGAGTATGCACATTTTTGTGTGTGGAGACCTTGGTCACTGCATACCTGTCACTCCGTATTCAAAAAGTGGACATAGGAAATAGCAGTGCTTTACTGGAAATTCTGTTTTGGTCCTCTGCTTAAAGTGGTCCAGCTAGATTGATTGACCTTGACAAGAATGTTAGAGGCAAGCATCGGTTCAGCAGAATAGCTCCTGGATTTCTTGAGCTGCACCTTGTGCTGAAGTGCCTGTCCACTGACCCTCAGATAATAACAGGTAAAAGAGCGTTTCTGTTTACTGTGTCCTGCAGGCTCCAAGGCAGATGTCGTTACCTCGTCCTCCCCTCGCAACCAGAGAGATGTTTATGTTTTTTCTCATTAATTTCTTCTTCTGTGCTTTAGCAGTTGGGATGATTCTACAGGTCTGTTTCTGTATGTTCTGTTATCTTCATTTGATTTTTGGTGGAGTTCCTCTCCAGATGCAGTGGTACAAATTGGGAATGTGTCCTTTTGATGCCGAAGGTAGCTTACACATCCCTGACTGCGTACAGAAAAGTGAGCTCACAAGTACTGTTTTCAGCAGAATGTTGTTTGCTACTGTCTGCTTTTTTAAGACAGGTGAGCGAAACTTCTATCTTGACAATGCATTTGGGTATGCCTTGGGTTAATAGGATGAAGCCGTGCCTCTGTCTCCAGTAAATTCAAATGTTAAAGAAAAGGAATGCCTTGTACAATTAATGGTTATTAAAAACAGAAGTGAAAGCTTCCTTTCCTTTAGAATCTGCAGAAATTCTGATCAAAAATGGATGTGTATGTACCAGAGACCCACAAGCCAGCCTTTGCTATTGCCTGTGTGCAGAATCCTTTTTCTGTGGTATTAGTGTGCTCCAGTACTTAAAAATACATAGAGGAGAGTCTGCATACTGCAACCTTGCATCCTATGCAGACCAGTACGCTGCCCTGAGCACATGCCACGACCCACCTGGGAGGGAACAGTCTTTGAACTCAGCCCAAACAGCTATAAATGCTTTCACAGGGCAATAGTGGAGACTCGTCCTCTAGGGCAAGCCGTTGGCGTTTCCATTCCTCCTCCAGCTGTCAAAGGCTCAGTGCATGTTTTTTCTTCTCCTTAATACCACACATCGTTCTATCCAGAAGCACCATGCGTGCAGAGACTGTAGTTTTCCAGTGGCGGGTCAACTGCACATCTGCCTCCTTCCCTGCATAAATACGCTTTGCATTTGGAAGGGATGTCTTGGCTGGACAAGGTTCTGACTGGGGTCTCGAGTGCATCCTCTGGAAATGAGAATTGTTTTACTAAATACCTGTAGATACACATCAGATAATAGTGCTTTAGGGTACTGAAGATTCCATCTTCAAGCAGCAGAAGTCAGGGTGATGTATCATTGTGTATCCCACCTAGAGGTGGGATGCAAAGGTGAAGCCTCCAGAAGAGGATGGTGTACAGAAGCTTCTTTGATGTCCCAAGTGTAGCAGGGATGAGATAAACGCTTTAGAAACGAATCCCCAATCCTATCCGCTTATATGCGCTTTGATTCATGTTGTGGAGCAGACTCGGAGCTTGCAAACTGGATTCCTTCTGGATGAAGCAAACGAGGATCTGTTTGAGGAATGCACATAGGAGTGCGCTGTAGCTCTGAACGGGTGATCAGTACCCAGGACCAGAGCAGAGCTAGCCTAAAGAAAAAAAAAAAAAAAACGAGATAAATGCAGCATGGACACTGGATCTTTCTCCTGCACCGTACAGATCTGCTCCCATTGCGATGTATTTCCTATTAATGTGGACTTAGTCATGAGAAACAGATCGCTTGCTCCTTAAAACCGAACTATCTGCATTTTGTTATTGCTGGCAAGGCGGTCCAGCCTTTGATAAGGGCCACGCTGATCCTATCTTCATTGCAGCTGTCATCATGGATGCACGAAAGAGGTCTGTATTGTCATGAAGAGCCCTAAATACTATTCCACTGCAGCGCTGGAGTTATCAAATGCTCTTCCAGTGACAAAAGTAGAAGATGACATTTAACTCATGAAGAAAGTAGTCATTTCCCTACTGAACACCCACCTTTCCCAGTTTCATTTATTACCAGGAGAATGGATCAACCAGCACACATTGAAAAGACGCTGATGTGCCAAATATAGCAGAGAAGTGGATTAAGAACAGTTAATTTCTGACAGAATGTACCCCGTTGTATTATCTAGGTCAGTACGGCTTGGGAGATGTCCTATATAATTGGCGGCCATGCAAACCGTTGTTGCCTGTTGGCCGTTGCAAGTGGGAGAGGGGAAGAAAGCAGTTGGTGAAGCATCACGGATCTCAGCCAAAACGTGCTTATTCAGGCAGTTTGCTTGTGGTTCCCTTTTGAATCTAAACCATGCAAAGGGATGATCAGGTGAACAGTTTCTTTGCTTACTCCTCTCTGCTGCAGTTTGGAGAGGAGTTTTCCAGCCTTTGCAAACACCATGCCCTGGAAGGAGGAGCTCTGGTTTTTGGGGGGATCTGGTAGCAAGCTTCCTGATAGCTTTCAGCTTCTGGGAAGAGTAAGGGTTTTAAGAGTAGTCAGACCAAACACTTGGATCTGAGTCTTTTCAGGTCATCAGTGGTTTGATCCACTCAGTCCGTGCACACGTCTTTCCCTATTCCCAGGGCTGTGGAGTTGGGGAAGCAGGATGCCCCCGTGAAAGCCTTCTGCTTTCCTTCAGCCAGCCGACACTCATCTTTGCGGACACTGCTGCTTCCTGGTGCTGCTGCTTTCAATCAGGTTGACCTCCTTTCCCGACAGATGAAAGTGTTAGCTCCCGAGTTGCAGATGCCCCTTTCTTTCCTCGTCCTGAGCCTTCGCTGCTATTTTTCTTGTTAAGGAAGGGAGGGACGGAGAGAGATGATGCTGCAGATACTGTACTTTACACCAGCCCAGAACCACGCTGAGCACAACTCACACAAATGGCCTCATGTACTATGGCCATAAGGTAATTAAAACCAAAACAGAGATGCACAAGAATGCATGTTAGGTATATAGTCAGTGGATATCGATGTAAATTCGCCTGCTTCTAGTATGTTACTACGTCCATGGGGCAGGACGCTTGAACTCTTTGCATTTGCCTGTCCGTTGCCTTTTGCTGTTTGTGCAGCTTAAGGACTTGCTCCTGACTTCAGCCCAGCCTATTTGTCAGCTTGCAGGAACATATTTGACATTATTTGTGAATATATTCTGGAACGCCTGCCAGCAGAAGCAGGTCACCTCAGTGTGCAGCAGCACCTGGGAGCGTAGGGACATTGTTTTTCTGATCCCAACCTGAATTCCTCCAACGGTCCTTCCAAAAGGCAGCAACGAAGAATAGTGAATTTGTAGTCACTTGGATTCCCAGCTATGGAGAAATCTCAGAGCAATTTAGTTTTGTTGCGTTCTAAAGGCCCAGAATTGAAAAAAAGCAGCCCCGTACCGTATTCCCAGTAGCCAGTGAGTACATTGTCCCTCTTGGTTTCTAAATATAACTAGGTTCCCTCATATGCCTGTGTTCTCTGTTTTTCTTTAATTATTTGTTCCACTTCATTGGCTTCCCTCAGATTGGTGCAAGTCAGAGATAACTATTATGAACTTCCTAATTATGGTGATATAAATATACGAAGTCTTGTACTCCCAACCTGCTGTATTTCAGCTGTGCAGAGATGAGTGTTTGTTGCCTGCTGCGTTACAGACAGCTGATTTTTGTCACCTCACAGGTAGCAGAATGGGTGGTGGCTTTATTTTTGCCAGCAGCTGAGCTAAACAAAACATCGGAAGACAGCTTGTAAATTGGATTTTAAGATCTACCTGTTGTTTTAATTTGGGCCATTTTTATTTTGTTTCTGCTTCAACGTTCTTGCAGTTTTGTAAAGAGTTCAATCCTTTAATTTAAGGATTGATAATGATACAAGGAGGCAAACAAAACCTTTCCTTTGCAGGGATTCCAGCTTGGCTGTTTCGTTAGCCAAACCTTGGCTTAAAGCAGCGGCTTTGTTTCTGTGTCGTTGCAGATTCCCTATGCAGCAAGCTTGATCAGGAAAGAAAAGCTCGGTGCGCACCTCAGCAAAAGCTAAAGGTGAGCTTGTGAAAGAAGAGACTTTATTCTGCCTGACCTGGCCGTCGTGTTTTTCTCTGCAGCCATTGCAAGAATTAAGAGAGTCTTTCTGTTGCGTGATGTTAACTGATTCTGGTCTCAAAGCTCTGCCTGTGGAGGTGTCGTGCTACGGTCTAAAGCTGATAACTGACATGTCACATGAATTGCGAGGCTTCACTGGGGTAGGACTGGGGTAGTGTTGAGGGTTGAGGGTTGACCACGGGGTGAATCCAGGCCTGAGCATGTGCTTCTACTCTTGGGCACCGGGAAGTGGCATTGAGGTCACGTACCTTCAGTGGAAGGAGGGAAATATCTTGGCATTCACAGTGCAGTAGAAGTTCACACGTGGGCAGGTAGGGATGGGGTTTTCTGCCCATAATGGAGCTTCTGCAGCTCCAGGAAAGAGCAGTATGTTTTGGGAGCTTTACAGAGCTGCACCAATACTGTCTTCTGTAGTTCAGTCTCCTGCAGGTGCCGATTACCCTGTTGCCCATGTGCAGGATCTTCCTAAACGCAACACTGCCTTTTTCAGGAATCTTTTTTAGAACCGTTCAGTTAGAAGAAAAACTGTCTCCATCATCAGTGGCCTAGGAGATTCCAGTTTCAGGTGCTAAAGCCTTAATATTTAAATGACGTTCTCTTTTTTTCTGGTAAAACAAGAAGATGAGGGCTTGGAGACAGAGAGGCAAAAAGCCGGTTGCCCTGCTGCTGTGTTGTGCCACAAAATCTGGCTTGTGGATTCACTGAAAGAATCCCTGAGGTGGAGTAGGCAGATTAGAAAAAAAAGAGCTATTCATACATGGAGACCTCGGTTATGCACAAAGTAGAGGTATTCAAGAGGAAGTCTGGAGCGGCTGAGAAGGGTTTAATATAGATGATGGAGGTTTGCCTGAACAATGGAAGAAGCAGAGAGTTAAAAATAAAAACATTAGGTATAGAGTAACCAGATAACCAGTATCTGTGGCCTCAAGCTCTGCCTACTGAGATAAGGAGATTAATCTAAACATCGAGTTGGTCTGTTTTGCCCTCTTGTGCATACTTTATTGCTGACTGCCAGCATTTTCCAGTTGAGTCTACATTAATCTGAGCACTGATTTAAAATAAATTCAGTGATATTAATATCCTGAATAAAACAGTGTGCCTCCCCAGATGAGAAGCAGCGGGTCCTGCCCTGAGCGCCTTGTCCAAAGCACTGATCTCCAATAAAAGTCTGCCTGAGGATGGCAGCATCAGATGAACGGCATCGTTTGTTCCCAGCGTCGGGTTTTCATCAGCTGACAAGCCCTGCAAGGAAGGTGCTGGCGTCACAGCTACGAGCATTGCCTGCTTATTTGCTGGGAGTGTGAAGGATGGATGCGTTTCTCATGCGGTTTTTGTTTCCAGTGGCACACCATCCCTGCAGACAACGGGGATTTCTCTAAGCAGGCCCTAGTGCTTTTGAAAGATTAGTTGTTACTTAACTGCTAAGCTAAATCAGTCAAGCAGAGAATCGCAACTATATTGTTCAGAAGCAATTTCAGATTCTCAATGTGCCAAGCAGAAAAGAGTTGCCTCAAGAAGAAGCGTGTATGCACGGACATACCCACGCAATACACCGAGGGGGTAAAGACCTTGTGCGTTGCAGAGCAACCGCTCGACTAATGCCCTGCGTTTCTCGGCAGTCCTGTGCTACCCTTGTTGGGCTTTGTGTTTCTTACCGCAGCAGGACTTGTTGTGTTTAGTTATACTTCAGTCAGTTACAATTTGCACTTCATCTTTTATGTATTTCCACGTGACTCGCCAGGTACTAACTAGCAAAGTCTCAGAGGATGTTTCTGCAGCAGGTGACTTGTGTGTATCCCTTTTGTAATTCTGTGAGTAAAGAAATCTCAAACTTGGGCCTAGTGTTGGTGATGTTTTCTTTCTTTTTTTTATTCCTAGAAGCACAGGATCTTTTGCAGCTGTTACCGTGTAAGTTATAACCCACCGCTCAGACACCTGACTTGCATAAAGACTGAGAAAACAGAAGGGCTTGGGAATTTAAAGAACAAACAAAACAAATCAGGTTCCTCTGAACCCAAGGACAAGTGACCTCAAAGCATCATGGACAACCATGTAAAATAGAATGTAGCAGCCATTTATTAGTAAAAACAACAACACACAAAAAAAAAAAAATCAAAAAATGCCTGTCCTGGATCTTTTTTGGTGGTACCAAAGTTTTAAGTCTTTGTGTTTTTAGAAGGACTACTGAACTTGATAGAGAAAATGCTTTTGATGAATCGTACAGATAAGCTGTGAAAGGAACTGCCGATCCTTTCAGCGCCACAAACACTGACGACATCTGCCAGTTCATCTTTTGCTTTTGAATAGTGATCGTTTGCTGGAAAGAAACGCGCCTCTACCAGATGGGCCAGAACCACGTTTGGATGGATGGATGGAGCAGCGTTAGCCATACACAGTGCTTTTTAAAAGCAGACTGGAAATTCTCACACCCCTCTCCCTCGGTCCCTTCCTCCTCTGGTATTTTGCCTGCTGTATGAATTAAGATTGTACTCCTCTGGAAATATTTTACAATTTAATATTGAGTGTAATTAAGAATATAATCACTGTTATCAGAAAAGGTATTTAACTCTGTTGTAGTTTCTTTATCATTCATGTGGATAAAAAGTCTATAATAAAAAAAAAAAAGAAAACTATGAGATAATAGTTGAGCTTCCCTGTAATTTAATGCTACGCTTAAAGAAGCAGGAAATTTATCCCCAAGAATATCTTTTTTTTTTTAATTCACAAATAAAGTGTTGGAGTATTTTGTGGCAGAAATCCTCTGCCTCTGGTTATTTAGAAAATGTTTGGAAGTAGATTTGGTGGAATTTCAGGAAGCGCCTTGTGGATCCACAGAAATAAAGGGGGGCTTATGCCAAAGTCAATCGACTTTTGAAGACTGTGGCCATAGTCTTTTCCTGATGATGTGCAACGCCCCGATTGCCAGGGCTTTCCTGCGTGGAATTTGTCTTCATGCAAATGGTCTCAGTGCCAAGCACGGTGTCATCCCTGAGCACGTGGCTGTGTAGAGGATCATCCACGCCAATACAGTACCACCAGCATCTGAAAGCGGTTTCAGCCCCCCCCCGGCATCTGGATGTGTTGCAAAGTTGGTCTTTCAATATTCCCTTCATTCCCAGCAAATCCCCGGGAGATTAAATCAGCTGGCTTTACAGTTCCTTGGTGCAACCCGGCAGATCTGGAGGGCAGGGGAGGAAGGGCACAGCCTGTTTTCCTGCCCTCCGTGGTTTGCTCCTGTAGGAGTAGGTGAGCTGACAAGATTCAAATGCAAGGCTCGCTGAACTGGCAGCATTATGGCTTTTGTAGCATGGAAAAAAGCAATGAAAGCACCAGAAAAGCTGGACCAGGTCAGACCAAAAGTTAATCTGTGCCAGTACCCTGTTCCCAATAGGAGATGAAGTCAGATACTTTGTAAAAGCACGCAAGCGGTTAGAGATACATTCCCAGAATATTGTTTTTAGCATCTAATGATTTTCGGCTCATGGCTTTTCTGATCTAGACATGATGTCTTGTTTTTAATAACCCTCAATGGATTTTTTTCTTCCATGAACTTGTCCAGTGACTTTTTAAAACTGAGGCATACTTTTAGCAGCTTACAGCATCCTATGGCAATAAGCTCCACGGCTTAAATACGGGTTGTGAGGAAAAAAACCAACCCAGCTTCTGATGTTTGGAGCTGCCACTTGTTAGCTTCATTTTATTGCCCTGGGCTTCTTGTACTGGATGGGATCAGTCGCCAATTGACTACTGGCAATCCCTGTCCAGCATCTCCATGCCAGTCCTCATTTCATAGGCATCTGTCGAGCCTTTTTGGTCGTCTTTTTTTCCAGGTTGAAGAGTCGTAGTCATCCCTCCAACAGAAGCAGTCCCATAGCTTTGTAGCCTTCATGTACCTTTTCTTGATCAGCTGTATCCTTTTTGAGATGGAGAATGAGCTGCGTAGAGTATTCAGGATACCGTATAGATGATAGTATAGAGTGACATGGTGTTTTCTGTGATGAGTGAACTCAATTGCAGTGCGGTGGTAAAATGTCTTATGACTATAGATCAAAAATTGTACCCAGATATAAAGTAATCCCGTTGCTCAGTAAGAAATTACTGCTCTAACGGCTTCTGAGTGCCAGAGCTCCTGGATGTGGTCAGGCGTGCAGAGTAACCCGTTGTCCCTCGCTGTTTGAGAACCAGCCTAGTCAGGCCCAGGAGAAAACACGCAGGTTCTACGGCAGATTTATCTGGTTTTCTACTCCCTGCTCAGCAGCGTTCAGACCATCATGTTCCACAGTGACTTTCCACAGCAAGTAAGTAACGCGTCCGTATGTTGTTGAAGTTGTGAAACTGTGTATTACATGTATAGTTCACACAAATGAATGGAAATGCAACTCACATGTTTCAAATTGAACATTCAAACTTGAAATGTCCAACTTGGGTTCGGTTGGTTATGCTAAAGTCCGCGGTCAGGAAATGGAAACACCACTTGTCTGGTTTGTAACTGATCTACAGACCACGACTGCAAACGTTAAGGTGGAACACGTGTCTCAGAATTAAGCATGAATGAAGTGTTTGGAATTAAAAGTTCATCCCTCGAGCTGATAAAGCTCACGAACGTGATCCTAGAAAACAAACACAGAGCAGCCACCGCCTAAACAAATCTGCTTCGGTAAACATCCAAGGAAGCTTCTTATCACCAGCTGCTTTTTTTTTTGCTTTCCTTTTGTGCCAAAAGTGATGAGGATCCCATTAAACACTTGTGTTTCACAGACTCAACCCTCAACATTTCCACCAGCTGGGATCATAAAAAGAAAAAAAAAGGATACTGGAAGATTTACCCAGTAGTTGATATGGTTGTCTGTGCAGTGTACATACCCTGAGGCTGTGTCTATAGTAATGTTCTCCTGGACTTGAACTCACCTAGACAGTTCAATCGTTGCAGTGGCCCTGGCAGGGTTGTATTTGAGCCCACCGATGTCCTGGGGAGCAGTTCCCAGCATGGATGGCACATCAACCCAGACCCGCAGCCTTTCCCCGTGGTGGTTTGGATGCAGCCACCCTGAGCTGAAAGGTAAGGGGTTTGCGGTGTGGGTGCAGCTCTTTGGTGCCACGTTGGAATGTTCCCAGCCACGGTTAATTTACTGGTATAGGACAGCCTGTATTGTTGCTGTGCTTAATATAAAATTAATGTCGTGTTAATGTGGAAAACAAACATTCACTTTTTCTTACATATGACGTGCGGCTTGTCAACACCTTTAAGAAACGTGCGTAGTTGACCAAATATTACTTCTACAGCTGTTAGCACAAGAGAGGCAAAAGATAACGGCTGTATTACAAATCTTAGTTTCAGCCTTTCCTTCATCAAAATCCCCTGAGAATGGCAAAAAATGCAGCACAGGGTACACACTGAGCTGCAATTTGAGTTTTCCTGGGTGCCTGAATGAACAATAAATAGATTTTAAAAGCTCATTAGCGACTGACAGTCTTTTTTTTCTCCCACAGAGTTGGGTTTCCGTGAACTGCCCACAACATCTCCAAACTGAGCTCTGTCCTTCAGACGCGGTGGTGCTTCTCCAGGACTTAGGACTTACCTCATTTGCTTCTGAGATACTTCAGCACGGTTACTTATGTTGGTGAAGAAGTGCACCAAGCAAAAGCATGAAGGTATGTGCTTTCCCTTACTCGAGAGCATGGGAACAGACCTCTTGGGACCGTACTTTTAGGTGCCTTCAAACCATCTCCTTCAAAGACCTTGTTTACCTTTTGTTGACCTTGTTCTGAAATGGCAGGTGTAATCCAGTGAGTCATGAACAAGTTATTTGAAGCAGACAGCATATCTGAGCATTTACTGCTCTTGAGATCGATCATACTGATGAGTAAATACCTTGATTATTATAAAAAGTTACCTCCGCATGAATAGGGCCAATTAACAAAGGTGTTACAGTGAAGACTTGGAAGTTTCGTCTGAACTGGGTATGACAAGCAGGATAAGGCCCTGCTAATGAATAGTAAATAAAATCTCTGCCTGTTTTTTGTACTATTGATCAACTCTCAACTGTTCCTTTGACTTTTGTCTTCTGTGAAGGATTACAGTTCAGGTTTCCTTAAAATTTATTCTTATTTTTCATAATTTTTGTGTAAGAGTTCAAGGCAGTTGTGCCAAAAGTTTTGTATAAATTTTGCAGTGTACAAAAAATAGCACTTTCTCAGCAAATCTGTATTTTTTTAGGCTGTATCAACAAGGAATTAGCAAAACCAAAGCCTGGCGTTTGCTCTGACCCTCTTGGATAACCACTTTTATCCCACTGGCTTTCAGAGCAGAATGACTCTGCCAAGCAAAACTGTTGGGAGAGCTCTTGTAGGACATCTCACTCTTTTCCTATCATCTCTTGTAGCTTCTCCTTCCTCTGAGGGGTTTGTCCATGGAGTTTATGCCTAGGTAAGCATGGCAGGGGAGTTGGAACTAGCTGATCTTTAAGGTCCCGTCCAACCCAAACCATTCTATGATTCTAAATGTATTTTGACAGAATTTTACTCAGCTGGCTTGGATTATTTAGTACATTTTTGAGAGGGCTTTTTTTCACTATAGTAAGATTATCCTTGATAATTACACTGGTAGGAAATGTTTCATTTCCAAACTACTACCCAGGTATTCACTAGTAAATCCCAGAGCAGGTAAATAACCTACAGCCCTAATAAGAAGCTCAGGCCCTGCGTACGGCTCGGATCCTTGTGCCCTGTGGAGTGTGTCTCTGCGGCCACGTCCACACTTAGCTGGTTGCCCTGGTCTCACTGGATTTATTTTATCTGTGCTGGCAGTTTGCAGTGGTGGACTGCACCCAATTCGCGTGAGATAAGATGTTCCTGCAGGAAAGAGCTGCCTCCTCCACCGCAGCTCCCCACTCTGTGATCTCAAGCTTCTCCACAAAACTGAGTTTGGCGTCAGGCGGATACCAGGATAAAAAAGAAAAAACTACTAGATCCCCCTCAGGAATATTCAGAGCATCCCCTTGCTTTTTCCTTAATGTCTCTGAAGGTTCAATAAAAGTGAATTCCCATTCACAAGAGATGTTTGCGGAGAAGAACGTGTCCCAGACACTTCCATCGTGTCTTCACACTGGCCATGATGGAGAGCTTTTAAGTACCACTCAGGAGATGTTTGGTGGATTGCAAGAGTGACGTCTGCCCTGTATTTAGCATCTTTTCCCCACAGGGCACGGTCTGAGTGCCAGAGAAGTCAGAAAAGAGACTCACATTGACTTTGGTGAGCTTTGGATCAGGTTCAGAATCGGAAATGGGTTAGGTTTTGGTTTGAGCTCGTAAAGAAGGAAAGCCCCAATCTGCCCTCCCTTGTCAGGCAGTCTTTTGTGGCATATACAACATGAAAACGGTTTTTAACACCATGCTTGCTCTGGCTCAAAGCTAAATAAAAGGCCAGTGATGCCCTGGAGAAGGGAGAGAAGGTACTTACATACGGAGCGTCCTCCTCTATGGATGGTACAGAATGGATAACTGGTGTGTGGCTTACCCCAAAACATATCTGCATATACCTGCAGGCCTGCTCTCCGTTGTTCATGTCTCCGTAAAATCTGTTTCATGTAGTTCATTCACTGTTTTCTTACGCCATAGAGGAAAATTCACAGCTGTAGTCATTATCTAAATGTGCTCGGTGATTTGGACTGTGGACATCTGAAACCCTGCCGAACAATCTCCAGGGGATTTGGAGAGGTGCTTTGGTCCTGTTTGATCCTAGCAGTGAGGCAAGAGGGGCTGAAATTGTTTTGTAGTTATTTATCTAGGCAAAGCAGAAAAATGCGTCAATCTCTATTGTTAGTTTTGAAATACCTGCCAATCCGGAGTATGTTTATGTATTCTGTGTGAACGTATTAACAGAAAAGGAGTCTCCACCCTAGAGCACCACTCCTTCTCTGATCACAAAGCACAGGTAATCACATTTTTTCCCCAGATAACTCAGCGCAGTTGCCAGCACAGCTCCAGTCTGGCAGTAAGGACTAGGGGCTTTTGCCGAACTAAACAAGGTCGAGATCCGCAAAGATGTGACTTCCCTAACAGAGGCCTGGGAAGAGGCGGGTGCTGCAGAACAAGATTGATGATATCCCCCTGCCCATGGTGCAGTGAAGAACAGCTAAGCCAGGCTACAAGAAACGCCAAAATGAAGCACGTTTGAAACCCAACCCTAAACTGCCCATCACCAATCAACAGCTCGACAACAGCTCCTTAAATTCCTACCTCATTCCTTTCAGTGTGAAGAGCCAGGTGGGTCTGCTTGACACCCAAAAAGCAAGGACAGGGCTCAGACTTACTATGGTCCCGTAGTCGCCCCTTGGCCAGGAGCCATCTCAGCTGGTGGGGTTTCCTTGCCTGGAGAGCACCCGAACCACGGAGCTGCCTGCCTCCTCCACCAAGTCTGCTGGAGGAGACCCAAAGGCACCACGCTTGGGACATGGCATGGTTCTGCAGTGACTCCTGACCGCAAACTACAGAGGCAGCTTTGCTGGAGGACTTCATGCAATCGTAGCACGCCAGAAGGGGTCCAGTGCCCAACGGAAGCTCTGGCAGGCTTCTAGGTGGAGTCCAGCTGTGTCTCCTGCTCCACCAGAAAGATCGTGAAAGGAATTGCTTAACAAAAGGATGTAAAGCCTCACCTTGATCCACCTCCACACTTTATTGATTGGCTATAAACGGAAGAGATTACTCTGCCGTAATAAAAGCCACGGAGAGAAGAAAGCAATCAACAGAGGCAAATGAAGTGAGCAATTAGTTTGAAACCTTTCAGACCAGCTTTACTTTCACGCAAGGTCTTAGCAGCATGATGCTGATGGAAGGATCTCCAGCAGTCACAAGGTAATACAGAAATTCGTAATCTTATTCTGCTCTAGGTTTAAATTACCATGTCTTATTTTCTTAATTTTTCTTCAAGATGAAGGGTGAGGCTGAGGTGCTCCTTAGGACATCTCACTGATGTGACAAAAAGAGATTGTATCATGAGGGACTGGAGGACTCTGTAGTAAGGAAGCGATCTTCCATTTTCAGTAACGCTCAGCCCAGCTCTCCTTGCACCAGGGGAAACTTCACATGAGATCCTGAAACAGCTTCTGGGCCAACATTTCAGATTAGTCACAGACACGTGCACTAACGGATAAGAGGCAAAGCCTGGACAGTCCGCTTAGCCACAAAATTATGCTGGCTGGTTTTACTGGCCAGGCTTTATAAAAGTAGGGGTTGTTGCAGATCCCTCCGATTCATGTCGATAGGAGGGCAAATGCTTGTAGCGAAAGGACAAGGGGTGATGGTTTTAAACTAAAAGAGGGGAGACTTAGACTAGATAGAAGGAAGACATTTTTTACGCTGAGGGTGGTGAGACACTGGCCCAGGTTGCCCAGAGAGGTGGTGGATGCCCCATCCCTGGAAACATTCCAGGTCAGGTTGGACGGGGCTCTGAGCAACCTGGTCTAGTTGAAGATGTCCCTGCTCATGGCAGGGGGTTGGACTAGGTGGTCTTTCAAGGTCCCTTCCAACCCAAACTGTTCTGTGATTCTATGATTCTATGTCATATACAGTATTTCAGTTTGGGCAGCATTTCGGAGCTGGTATCATTTCTCATATAAATGTGAATATGGGTCTGGCTTGGCTTTTTTCCTATAGGGTTGTATTTTCTTCAATCACTCGCTTTTTTCTTGTGCATCCTGTGGCTGCACAGATTTTTCACAGTAATTCCATTTTAAATTAAGCTTATTGATGCAAAGAGAGTAGAATTTAAAGTGCAGTATCTAAAGCTTTGATACCGGAGAACGTACTGGCAGACAATTTATTCTTGTGTTTATTAACTGGATGTCATCAGGCTACATCCTGTGACTCCACATTTCATTTTTATTCTGGAAAAGGAGCTAGGATAGAATAAAATAATGATCAGAAATCTGTGTATCACACATGCAAGCTGGAAATGTTTGTGTGTGTGCGTCTGTGTGGCAGTGTTAGTACAAGGTGACACCTGAATCTGATTTCAGCACTTGCTCTATATCCATTATACTTTGCAGTAATTAGGTATGTCATAGTTTTAAGCTTCTACAAGAGGAGTATGATCATGGTGAAGGCATAAAACCAAGAGGCAGGAGATCTCCTTGAAATTCCCAGCCGTGCCACAGAGTCCTTGACCGATGTAAGACAAATTGTTAGCCTCAGTTTCCCTGTCTCGACAGTAGGTTGATGATGCATCCCGGCCTCACACGCTTGCTGTGAAGAGAACTTCACTCACTAGCTTGAGAAACTTGGTGCTTGGATGAGGGTTTTGGTAACAAACAATATTGCTGTGGTAAAGTAATGTTGTTATTTGCCACAAAGCAAGAAATTGTATTTTGGGCGCCCATCATTTTTCCATCTAGCTGTTGATCATTCCTAGTTACTTTCTTATGTGATGGCTGAGATTTTTTACAGGAGTTAAGCACTCCCCTTCTGGAGGTACACTAAAAGAAAAGGTAGAACTTGGGCTTGAGAAACTTGGGCTCAGTTACCTTTTCTGCTAAAGTCTCCCTCTGTATCCTGGGGCAAATTGGCTGGGATTAGATAAAAGCGTGTGCTAGATGTGCTAGAGTGTGACGCCAGCATGCTTGACCATGCCGAGATTAGATGCTGTGGACAACCATGAAGTCAAACTCAAGGCATCTGGGGAAGCTCGTTGCCTTAAGAGAAACATTCAGGTTTTTGATGTCAGATTAAATTCTGCCTTTTGCATCTGTCCCATCTTGCTTTGATTCCCAGTCTGCAAAACGGCGATAGTGGAATCTTGTCTCACAAGGAAGTTGTAAAGATACGTCACCTCAGAGATGGTGAAATATTCAGACATCAGAAATGGATCTAAAATAAATGTGCTGGTTGTGAACATCAAACTGCGATCTGAATGTCTATTGGCTTTCTTTTTCAGGATGGTCCGTGCTAGTGAAGAAGGTTTCCGCAACACGGTGGCTTCCAAGGAAGAAGGTGTTTTACTCTCCTGTTTGTTTTCATTAGCGTTTTAAATCAGTTTTGAAGTGTTTATTTGTGTGGTGACAGTGGTGAGAGGTGCCAGGCGACAGCAGTGTTATCAAGTATGTAAGATTCGCAGATACAGAGTGTTGAATGGGCTCAGAAGGAATGAATGAATCATCCGTGTTGCTTCTGTTGGGGTTTTAGAGAGGGAAGAATGGGGGAAATAAAAGGAGCTGCTGCAGCAGGAGAGAGGAGCGGGAGACTTGGAGGCAGGGGTAGACAGGGGATGTAAGCCAAATTTCACTCCTTTAACTTTGGAATTAAATCCAAGAGCGAAAAAGGATGGAAGCAGATTGAAAAGAGTGGAAGTGGATGGAAAGCGCTGGCTAGAGAGGCAGTAAGATTCACGATCCTGTTATGGCTTTACTGTGAATAGGTGGATAATATGTGGAATAACTTTGTGGTCTAACAGCGCAGGACAGATGTTTCCACCCAGAGGTCCATAGGGCTGGGTTTCAGTCTGAGCCCTGCAAAGCGGTTTTGCTTTGTACTTTGGTAGATAAAGACCCATGAGTTAATTATCTGAGCTGTGAGATTTTTGAAGAAAAAGTAATTCCCAGGAATACCCTTCTAACACAGAGCTGGTCACCCCCCTCCATCCGTGGTTCGCAGCAGCAGGACTGTCAGTATTTGCAGCCTGTGACAACCTAGGGTCATTTCACAAAAGACTGCATTTCTTAAAGCTATTTGTTGGCAAAACTGACCTGTGATTTCCATACTCTCTTCAAGGTTCATCACCGTCTACTTACGAGATTGTCATGGTGTCTCTCAGTGGAAGCCTCTTGCTGTTGGTTGCCATCAGCGTAGCAATAAGCGTTCTCCGGAGGTGAGTGTTAGGGCAGTAGGAGAGGACCCAAGGTTGCCAAGGAAATGTGGGCAGTGATGAATTCCTGCAGGAGCTGAGTGGGATCAGGGAGCCCATGGGAAGAGCCAGCCAAACCCAAGTGCTTCTTGGGGTCCTCCCAGGCTCCTTCTCCATCAGCCCGCAGCAGGGTGCAATAACGAGGGTGGAGGATTGCTAGGGTAGGTGCTTGGATAATATCAATTTAGAGCAATGACATTTGGTTTTTGTTTTATATCTGGTCTAAATTCTTCTCCCCATGGCCAGATTTTATATATATATATGTGTGTGTGTGTATATATATATATATATGTGTATATATATATGTATGTATTGAAAGTTTATTGAGGAAAATTAAGAGACGCAAGCCCCTAATTTCTCACTACTGCCAATATATTCATTTTTTTCAAGAACAACCTGAAGTCACAAGAAGAGGAACTTTCCTTGAGATGTTTATTTCTATGATGAGAAAGTAAACTATGTTTTGAGAAATCTCCTCAAACAAGAATTTTGTTCAGCTTTAGTTGGAATGCATCTAGCCAAATGGAAGAGGGCAGTGGGGTCATAAGATGTGTTTTATGCTAAAGGGCAGCAGATTAGGGGGAGAGGAAAAGGTCACTTCCGTAATTAAATCAGCTCTGTCCCAGCTATCAGTTCTGTGCTGCCATTAGTGATATCCTGTTATTAATTGGATTGAGTTCAAAATACAAACAGCTCTTCAGGCGTATCTGACACCTAATGATTTGGTTTGCTCCATTTCTGTTGTGCCAGGCGCTGCACATCGAATCATTCCTCCAAAGATCTCACTACACCTGTGGTGGTGGAAAATATTACAGTGACAAACAGTAGCTCTGATAAGATTTCAACAGCGGATTTGACTGGCCCGGTGTGTATCAGTTACATTTCTGACAAGCAACCTGTATCCCCAGAGTTTGCCATCTCTGAAGAGACAATTTCCATTTTTGAGTTACCGTTCTTCTCCTTTGCTGTCTCAATAACACCCCCCGATTCACCGCCAGAGCAGTGATGGCCCGCAGCTTCTTCCACCAGCAGCTTTCTTCTGGAGAGAAGAGCGGGTGAAGGACTCGGGGGTGTATGCTGGCGAGCTGATGGACTGACGGGATGCGCTTCGTTTTCTCCACCATAGCTTTGGACTGTGAACTCGTACCACGCCAGTATTAGAAAATGCAGGAAAATGGAATTTTTTTGTGGAAGTGGAGAAAAAGCCTAGCTATATGTACCTTATGTCTGTGATGTGTTGCGTTAAAAATTTACTGTAGAGATGTACATCTTTCCGTATTATCTCTTTCTGTGGATGAATCATGGGGAAAAAATGCAGGGGGGCGGATTTCTGGTAATTTTTACAAAAATTTCCCAGTCCCTCTGACTCACACGTGAATCCCACAGGTTACGCTTAGACCTAACCTTTTGCACGTGGTTTCCTGCTGGCTGTACAACTCTGTGGCTATGCTAATGTTATTCAACAGATTGCAATCTCTTAAGTCACCAGGTTTGTGATTTTTTTTCTTGTCTGCCTGCTTTTACGGCCTGAAGGAAGATACCGTCTATTAATCTTTAAACTGCGTGCTGCAACCGGTGACCTCTGCCTCTGGCATGACATCAGCTTGCTAAGGAACAAGCCTGGCTCTTCTCCCCCCCATTCAGGTGGCAGTTACAGGGGACAGATTAGTCTGAGATCTGGCACGGAGAGGGATAGGTGCCAGCCTAGTCCAACTTCATGCCCTTTACCAACTGCTGCTAGGAACCTTGCAAGAGCGGCGGGGTGTATCATTTTCCATGTATCTTACCACCTTTCTTGGCCTACCTCCTGCGTGATTCCCTACAAGCAGATGGAAAATCAAAAGAAGCAGGAGGAAAGCTCTTTGACCAGCGGGTATTCCTCCAAAAGGGGTCTGGCGTGGTCCGTTCCTCCTTTGCGCTCACACATCGCAGAGCACTGAAAGTACCTGCAGGGTCATTAAGGCACTTCACAGTCACCAACAGGTTGGAAGGGCAGTTGGCATCAATGACTGTGCCTTAGCTAATGGTTTTAGCTAACCTCGGTGGAAGTAATGCTCTCAGGACTCATGTTTTCAAACAGGAGACAAAAGATATACCAAATGTATGAGCAGGAAGGCTACAGCCTGTGAATTTCCTCCTCTTCCAGGCTTAGATGGGGCCACCCGTTCACTGGGGAAGCTGTTGATGGAGAGTCTGGCCCCAGCGGGACCCACTGTGACACCGACACACTCATGTAAGCTCCTGTACGTGATGCTTAACAAACCAGACGTAGGACAGGCACAGAAAGATGAGGCTGTCCCACACAGGTCCACGCAGGCATTAGGCAATTCAGAGACCTGAGTGAAAACCTGTGGGCTGTGCTGCAAAGGCGGTCAGACTTCGGTCACTGTGACACCACCTCCGTATTCGTCCCAAAAGGGCGGTTTGAGTAACTTTTCTATTAGCAGAGACAGAAACCAGATGAGATTCTGAAGCTAAGGGGACAAGTCAGCCATCCCTGGCGGAGGCTCAGCCGCAGCAGGATCCTTTGACGTTAGCCATATTCCTATTCAGAATATTCCTAGTGCCACCATTTTCCATGGTCTGATGGAAACAGGTTTGCACATCCATGGTGGGAAACACCCAACTCCTTGCCTATAAGAGTCTGTACCACTTTGGTCTCCCTCTTTCCGTACCTCTGGTGAGCTGCTCCTGCCTGTCCACCACCTGTGACACCAGCCTCAGGCACCTCTTGTCTTTGCCCTCCTTGATACCTCTGCTCTTTCTTCATGCTGCTCGCAGCACAGAGGTAAAATCCCTCCCCCTTGTCAAAATTCATGGAGCTGTTTCCTCATCTTCCTCTAAATCCCTCCTTAAGACCCGCTGCTGCCTCAATGCCTGCAAATCCTGACCCTCTGTCAGCAGTAAGGCAGGGCTACGCAGAGACTTCCAGTTCTCTGACAAAGTCTTTTTGTTTTCTTCCTGCCCCATTCCCCGTGTTGGCCTGCTTTTGATATCCACTGTCTTCCAGCTGAGACAAGGACTGGAAAATCCCTACGCCTGTCTGAAAAATATCTATATGGTACCGAGCATAACGGGCTTTGGTTCTGGACTGGTGTATTCCAGCACGAACACAACGCAAGCCGTGACTGGGGTGAAGATGCCAATAATCACGGTACAATATAATGTAACATAATGTCATCATGTACTATTGATAATAACAAGATGAAGAGCAGCGTGTGTGTGTGTGCGCGCGCACGCACAAAACAACAAATGACATTTAAAGGCTGTTATGGTTACAGAGCCAAGCACGATAAACTTAGGAAATGGCGTCAATAAATTTAGGTGTAAATTCCGAATTTTGTATTTGTTTTTCCTTTGTTCTTCAATCTACTTTTGTGTATGAAGCCACATTAACGTCCTCTCACAGTACGAATCTTAGGAAAGCTGGCACGCTCTGTTTTTGGAGGGGACGGCTATTCACTTTCCAAATAAGCAAGGGCAGAAACGATGCTGCACAGCACATTTAGAGTCGTGGAGAAGACAAAGATCTTTTCTGTACGTAGCTGCTGAAGGGTAAGAACCAGATACTAAGTCTCTCCACTGTACAAAATCTTGCGGCATTCCCAGCTTTGGTGGTTAAAACAAACAACGGGACATCAAATCAGCTGAATGTTCAATTTGTGCTTACAAGAGAAGTGTTACGTCTGTAGGATGCCTCATTAACCTTTGCAGCAGTTGGGCAGTGCAATAGGTGTGATGACTAAAGGATGACAAAGGCTTTAGTTTATCTGCGAAATGGATCTACGGGATTTATTTACAGCACATAACTGAGCCACAAAACCTACATTTTTCCCGTACACAGAATTTCTCGGGTAATGGAGTAACTCATTGCAGAGGTTGGTACATGGTAGGCAGGTGTAAGGACTTGGCTCCTTGATTCAACACCCTGTTCCCCGTAGCGCAAAGGTTTGTGCGTCGAGATTGACTGTCCGTTCAGAGCCCCGTTAAGGTAAAACCACGATGTAGCAAGCTTTCTTCTGGACTTTGAGAGTGAATATTTAAAGTTTGCTCGTCTTCGGCTCATAAGGTATCACCAGGCCCACCGGCAAACATTTAAAGGAAGAAATTGTCAAAGCTAGTTCAGAAAATAAACTCGGGAGCTGGTGGCAAGTGAGGCGAAGGACACAGGGACTGGAGTAATGGGAAGAGTTCCTTTGACCTGGTATTTGCTCACCAGGAATAAACTAACGTCACCCTGAAAACCTGCATGCAACAAGCTCGAGTCTCGTTAACTGCAGAGGATAGTCAGGCCCACGGGGCTGTGCTCGGTCTGATGGTATTGAACAATAAACCGAGAAGAAAAAATACCAAGGTCTTCACAATACTTCACCAGCCTGAAGTTTAATCCTTTGACATCTGTAAGGTGGTTTAAAACTCTCCTTTATGGTGATCGACTGCACTCTGCAGATGACACCACAGGAATTTACTGCAACGAAACGTAACACCTTAATGAAGAAAAAAAAATTGCATTCCTTCCAATGCAAGTGACTTTGTCTGGTTTTCCCTTCAACCACGTAACACGATGATTCAGAGATAAGACTCGTGTGGTTGTTAAATTGCCATGATGGATTTTACAAACGGGAAAATCACGACAAGTTTATGTAAGCTTGATAGCAACTGCTCTTTGGAAATACATCTTAATTATGGGTAAAAATACTAAGCCATAACTTGTATATTATTTTTAAAACCTCATATTTTTTTTTTTCAGTGCCATAATTCAAAACATTAGCTCTTCACTGAGGTTAGTATTTATTTATAGGTTGGATACCGTAAGGAGGTAGCCCAGGAAATGCTACTTGATGATGGTGGTTATTAGATGTGCTGTTAGTGACCCCTCGTATTTATCTGTATTTAATTATAGAATTACTGCCATAATGCCCTAAGTTATGTCTGAGAACAAAAGGCAGTTCCATTTGTGAGACCATTATCTGCCAGCACGCGCAACTTCTGAAAAAATAGTAATGACCTTTGGGATGAAATCTTTTCAGTCCGATATTGACTTTCTCTGTGTGTGTGTAGTTCGGTAAAAATCAAGATCAGCCTTTTTTATTATTTATAGACACACGAAAAAAGATGGTTTGAATAATTAAAAAAAGCTTTTTGCAAACTTTGGGGGCCTCTGGGTAACTAGAAATGGCTCCATTTTAAAACGCTAAACTGGTAGTTAGGAGGAGGTTTGTAGTTACACCCAGTTTAAAAATCTGGATGAGAAATAAAGAATTCATGTTGGAATTCCTGAGCTTTCAAATGTGTGTTCGTGTGTACCGCTACACCCGAGCAGTGCCACTAACGGCGGACATACGTGAAGCCAAGCGTACACAAAAGTGTTTGCAGAATCGGAGCCAACATTTGGAAATCTTTTGAGCTTTCATATAACAAAACATCTCAGCACATGCCTGAATAATATTGATCCCACTGGAAGTGCAATAGATGTTTTACTCGCTTCCCTGAATTGAGACTATACTCCTTTTTGAGACTGAAATGACAAATATTTTTGACCGGATGACGAAACTCTGATGAATACGTTTGATTTTTGTTCTCTGTTCTATCTGCCTTAATTAATATTATTAATTTGGGGAGTCAGTAACAAAGTACGCTATGGCTCTGATGAGGGGGTGCTTTCTCTTGCTCCCAGTTCCCGCTCTTAAAACGTAATGTAATTTAATAGTAACGATTATTTAGATGTGTAACACTATGTCATCAACTATAGTGTTTTGTAAAGGAAAGTTGAAGACAGGAGGCAGCTGAGGTGCGGGTTTTTCCGTGGCCTGTTCCCATGGTGTCTGAGTGTCTGTCCATTGTACGGTCCCAACACTCGATGCGCTGCTGAAGTATCAGATCCTCTCACGCTCGCTGGTGAGTGGATCTTAACCCAGAGCATGGAGAAATATATGATATGATATAATGTAATATAATATAACATAATGTAACGTAACGTAACATAACGTAATATAACATAACATAACATAACACAACATAACATAACATAACATAACATAACATAACATAACATAACATAATATAAATTGATAAACTGTGAATAATTTACCCAGATCGTATCAGAAGGCTGTGGCAGGGCAAGGAATCGCGGTGGGGTCTCTCCAGTCCACCACGTTAAGCCCAAAGTTATCATTTATGTCGCAGCGAATGAGTCCAATAACCATTGAAACGCAGTGATTAGGCAAATCGTTGTACCCTGATTGAGTAATAAAAAGCTATCAACCATCCGGAGTTAAGAGGTTTGCATATTGTACGCTTACTGAGAAATAAAAGCAGAGTGATTATGCAAATCAACCCCTTCAGCCAATCAGACTGAAAGATGCAAGGGGAAAAAAAATGTTTATTTACGCAGCAATAACTAGACAGTATCCCTGAGCTCCGGTTATTATTATTTTTGTTATCTGACTGCAGAAGTACCCAGAGGCCCCGATCGATCCGATATAAAATATAAATGTTTCCTTTCGGATCCCGGTAGGAAATCTTGACTTCTGCAATCATTACATTTGAGACAAACAACAGTTGGGATCCCAGCTGCTTTCAAGAACAAAAACGTCAATCAATATATATCGAAAAAAATACGGGGGGGGGGAAGAAGGGGAGAGCAAATATTGTCTATAAAATTAAATATAAAAAACCTGTATTTTTGCATGTAAAGCGGTTTATTTTTTTGACTGACTTTTGACCGCTGGGGGGGAACTCAGCGCTCGGCGCTGCCTGCGCGGAGGGGCGGG
>VFFE01009207.1:2292309-2474082 GCA_008921705.1 Burhinus oedicnemus
CCCCCGGTCCCGCCCCGCCACGTCCCGTTCGGGCGCCGGTTCCCGCCCCGGCGGCGCATCGCGGCGGCGGCGGGCCATGGCGTTCACCCTGTACTCCCTGCTGCAGGCCGCGCTCCTCGTCGTCAACGCCGTCGCCGTGCTGCATGAGGAACGATTCCTCCGACACGGTGAGCCGTTACCGAGCGACCGGCAGCGGGGCGGGAAGTCCGGGTCAGGCCCGGCCGCCGTGGCGGCGCGTCCCCCCCGCCCCACAAGCAGCCCGGCCCGGCGGGGCCTCCGGAGGGGAGAACCTCCCTCTCCGGGGCCCGGCGGGAGGTACCGGCCGGCTCTCGGTGAGCCCGGGGCTGCTCGGCGAGGCCGCCCGGGAGCGCGGAGGCCCTTCCCGGCCCGCCGGGCTCCACGGGACCCGGTGCCGCGTCCCGTCCCCCCCGCGGGCTTCCCTTACCGGCCTTGAGTATCAACGTGCGAGGAATCGCTTCGGGCGTTCGGTTTTGAGGTTGGATTTTCTACCGGTGCTGTTGTTGTCGCTTCTGTCCTTGCTTTGTCTCTTTCTTTTTTTTTCCTCCATATTTTCCTTTTTTTTTTTTTTTTTACTGTTTCGGCTCCATTTGTGCAGCACGTCGGGATGTGTCTCCTAACCCAAACTTTTCCAGGATTCTATGGTGTGGTAGCGTGAGGTGGGTTCTTTCGTCTCTTTGTGCTGTTTTTGGATGGGACGATAGCGCTTCTCAGCCTTCGCACCGTTCACGCTGGCGGTTCCGCGGTACTGAAGAACGATCCCCATGGCCGGACGTCCTCATCCTTCGAAAGAAAACAAAACCCTGCAAAACAGAGGAAAACCACCAACGTAAAAATCTGCAAAGCCCCGTGTTATGATGTGAGAGACCCACAACAATTTGTTGTCTTTAAGACAATTACTCTCTCACCCGATGACCCTTCCCCACCCAGGAATGAGAATTGGGGAAAAACAAGGAAAAACGAGGGTTGAAATATACATAGATTTAATAGGATAAGACTAAATAATTAACATTAATAACATTAAAGAACCAGTATTGATCCCTATACCAGTATAAAATACACAAGGATTATACTCAGCCCATTCTATCCGTAGGAAGCCGTGCACTCCCAGCAGTGGACAGTAAATGTGGGACACTGTGAGCGCTACGGCTTTGGGAGGAAGGGAAGGGCTCGGAGCTCTGGCACCGGGGCAAAGAGTTCTCGGGATCGCTGCCATCAAGGGAGAGAGAGAAATTCTCAGCAAACTCTCTAATTTCTATTGAATGTGCCGTTCATGGTATGAAATAACCCTGTTGGCCAGCTTGGGTCAAGTGCCCGGGTCTCGCTCCTCCTCATCCCTGCACCTGGAGAGCTCGAAAACACCGAGGCCGTGAAACCCGCGCACCAGAGCTGGCTGTAACGTCAGTATTTTCACAAATTCAGACACCGGAGTCTTCTAAAAGTGCAGTTTTCCCAAGCGTTGGAAGAGAAATTAGTTTTGTGTCGCTCAAACTAGGATACGCCAGAAAAAATTACTGATGATCCAAGGTTTCCTGGTTTCCTGATCCGGAGAATCCTGATTTCTTCAAGTCGGGCTGAGCTTGGATTTTTGGCAGGAGTGCATGATAGCGATCCCGTTCTCCTGTAGGATTCACCGTGAGGGATCTGCTCGGTTTGAGGTGTTCTTTTGCTTTCCTGACGAGCAGCAGCAGCTCCTGGAGGAAAAGGCAGACGTGGGCACTGCCAGGATGAGTCGAGGCACTTGCTTGTCCCAGGTGTCTCGGGAATAACTCCAAGCTCATCCGAGTGGGAAGCAGCAGCTGGCAAGGCTGGTGAGGGAGATGACTCCCCTAGTGCTATTTCATCTTCTGGTAAAGGACTACGAGCAGATTGTAGTTTGTTTGTTTTTATGTTAGCGGGTGCTTTTTTGAAGCCCAAATAAACTCTTGGATTTCTCTGGCACGCTGGGAACAGTAGCGTGTGTAAACGGGAAGGGTTTCCTTCACAGAAACATCGATCTGTCGTTATTGTTGCGTGCATTAAACGGTTTAACAGTTTTCATTATGTCGTTTTAAAACCTGATCTTGACATAAAAACGTATTGGTTTGTAGTTTGTTTTTCTACTGTTAGTGATAACCATGTTCAAGATAGACCAGTCGTTAACATTGCTGATAGCGTTTCTTGTACGGTTTGGGGTTTTTTTCTAACACGTCTGGTTGTTTTTGTGTGACACAGTTGGCTGGGGAAGCGATCAAGGGATTGGAGGATTTGGAGAGGAACCAGGAATTAAAGCACAGCTAACGAACCTCATTCGATCTGTACGGACCGTTATGAGAGGTAAGGTGACGAGCTTTTTTTTTTTTTAAAAGAATATTTTCTGTAAAGTTTTGTTTCTGTGCTTTAATGAAGTAGCATTAGTATTTTGACTAATTTACCAAAGAGCTGCTATTTCATAGAACCATAGAATGGTTTGGGTTGGAAGGGACCTTAAAGACCATCCAGTTCCAACCCCCCTGCCATGGGCAGGGACACCTCCCACTAGACCAGGTTGCTCCAAGCCCCGTCCAACCTGGCCTTGAACACCTCCAGGGATGGGGCAGCTACAGCTTCTCTGGGCAACCTGGGCCAGGGACTCACCACCCTCACAGTCAAGAATTTCTTCCTGATATGTAATCTGAATCTCCCCTCTTTCAGTTTAAAACTGTTCCCCCTCGTCCTATGGCTCCACCTGCTGATCCAGAGTCCCTCCTAAGCTTTCCTGGAGCCCCTTTAGGGACTGGAAGGGGCTCCAAGGTCTCCCCGGAGCCTTCTCTTCTCCAGGCTGCTGAACACCCCCAACTCTCTCAGCCTGGCCTCATGGCAGAGGTGCGCCAGCCCTCGGATCATCTTCGTGGCCTCCTCTGGACCTGCTCCAACAGGTCCATGTCCTTCTGTTGGTGTCCCCAGCACTGGAGGCAGCTCTGCAGGGGGGTCTCCCCAGAGCGGAGCAGAGGGGCAGAATCCCCTCCCTCACCCCGCTGCCCACACTGCTGGGCATGCAACCCAGGATGCAGTTGGCCTTCTGGGCTGCGAGCGCACATTGCCAGCTCATGTTGAGCTTCTCATCCACCAACACCCCCAAGTCCTTCTCCTCAGGGCTGCTCCCAAACCATTCTCCGCCCAGGCTGTGTTTGTGGGATTGCCCCAACCTAGGTGCAGGACCTTGCACTTGGCCTTGTTGAACTTCATGAGGTTCACACAGGCGAAATTTCTGCTTGTCTTTTCCAATCTGTCCTTCCCTCGGGTTCCTTCCTCCATGCGTGGGCTCTGTAGAGGAGGACGCAGGTCTCAGCTAAGGTGCCCTGAGTTTGATAAAGCGTAAAACGTTCCCTGACGCTGAGTCTGGCTTGTGGTGCTGCTGCTGCGTCTCGTCTTTCCTTGGAGTTTGGGAGCTGGGGGGGGAAGCTGGGTGATCAGAGTGTGCAATTAGCTTCGCCTTGGCTTAATGCAATTTTATGTGAAGTACCTGGGGAGGGAAATGTAATTCCTGAGATTCCTAAAGTAAGCCAGGCTTACCTGCCACAAAGGATGGGGAAAAAAAAATACTCTTAATTTGTAAGTAAGTGACTGATATATTTATTTTTTTTTTTTACTATAAAGCACACAAAAGTTCCTTATATAGGTGATAACAAGCAGGAATTAACAAATCTTACCTGTCTTGCTCACCACAGAGTAAAAACTGATATATTTCTTCTAAATTACAGCAAAGCCAAGGATAGAAACTGACTTTGAGATGGTTTTGTTTCATTTGGAGAAAGGATTGTTTGGGTCAAAGTTATAATGTGATGGGCCATATGCAAATATTTATGCTGTTGCTTCCTAATTTTTAGTATCCTAGGCTTTGATCCTGTCTCCTTCCACTAATCCTGATTTTTGCATAAGGAAATTCAGTTTATTTTTAAAATTTTCATTGATTTTGCTCCTTAAAAGGTAGTCTCCCAAGGTAAGAAGTTCTGTCACTTTGTGATGTGGGGAAGAAAATTTTCACTGTTACTCTTGTTTTTCTGTTTTTCTACAGTGCCATTAATAGCAGTGAACTCCATTACAATCGTTCTCCTCCTGTTGTTTGGTTGAAGATAACCTGGTGAAAATCTTTTTGGACACCCAAAGAAGCAAGTTGCTAACCATCACTGCTCTGAGTTTTCTGGGATCCAGCACGGTTTAGCGGTCAATTTGACATTCAACTTAAAATAATAAAGACACTCTTTCTATTTATCCTATTTCCAAATGTTCACTTGCAGTTTCATTAAACAAGATACGGGGATCGATGCGACAACGCTGCAAATATATTGGACTATGAGAAGTTCTGTTGCTGCCTGTGAATAGCGTTGACTGTTCGGGTATGCGTCGTACCACATTTAATGATTGTCGATAGGATGCGGTTTTTAAACGTCTCGTTACTCAGGGATGAATTTCCTTCAGTACACTTCTCAAGTTCTTTTTAAAGTAAGAAAACAGTGATTTTTTTTTTATTATTATTTCAATTACTACACAGTACTATTTAAGAGAATATGAATTGGGCTCTGAAAACATGATATAAATGATTGAAGTACAGTTGTGATACTGAGGGAGACAAAAGTAGCTGGGTAAAGTCCTGGTTCAGTTCACTTTGGAAGTCGGATTTTCCCAGTTTGATTGAGAACAGGATTTTTCTCATGGTGTTTGACAGACTTTCCAAATGAAGAATGTTTCATGCTGATGGTGAAATAGGTGCGTTTGCTATGCAAAATCTAAAAAAGCTGTACCTAAAGCTGGGCAACTCTGTGTTAATTTAGACTAGCAGGTGATATTAGTGATTAGCATTTGTTGCTGTTCTGTCAAGGGTTGTTACACTTTTTAAAATGTGTGTTAAACTTCTGCGTGGTGATTAGCGTGTTGGAGGTGGGGTACCATTCGTATTCTGAGCTTTTTGGGAAATGTGGGAGGGGAACACTCTACCCTTTTCAAATGCAATTCTTTGTGAAAAAACTGCGAATTTGCAGCTTCTTCTATTACTGCTGCTTCTTCCCCCGCCCTCCATCTTCCTCTACTAAATTAACAGCTTACTGAAATTGAAACTATGGGTATGACCTTGCAGTTCTGTCGCAGAGATTATTGCTAATTGCTTTGGTACAGATCTTGTCTCAATTAAGGCTGCTGGGTTAGGTCTGATGTGTAGCAAGTCTGAATTGAAGAAGGCTAATTCTCATGTACCTTTTTAGAAAAGTTAGAAGTCTTACGTCTGTTCCACTGCTAAAGTGTTGTAGCTTATTTTTAAAGAGGGGAAGGCCAAAGGAAACCTGGGAGTTTCATAATTTTAAAACAGCTTAGTTTATCATCTCTTCTTCCGATGTCTTGATGACTAACGCATACGCTGTTGTATACAAAGATAAATCTGTAAAATGTGTAAATGAATTTAATGATCTTCAGTGTTTTGCAGAGTAGAGTATATCCAGGAGGAGAGTTTTGTTGTTTCCTTTTTTTAGTGAAAACTTGTAAATAAATTCTGAGTTTCTAAGTCAAACACTCTTTTTCATAACTCGCTTTATATCTGTGTCCAGTGGGAGTATCTCAAAACTCAGCTTCGTCCTGTTCCAGATACCAGAGTTACCGTTCCTGCATGAAACACTTCTTTCTCATCCCTGTGGCACTTGTATCATCCCTTCGCTATGAAGCTGTATTTTGGTTTAGGTAGCAAACCTAATGAGCCATGGTAACATCGGCCAGAGACAGAATAGGATCATGCTAGGCTTTAAATTCTAAAGTAGATCTATTATAAAGTATTTCTTGATCATAATCTTTGTGTAATTCAGAGGTTACAAGAGCATGGTCTGGATCAGTTGTTTTCATATATCTCTCTCACAGAAACCGGACAGTATGTGTGTGGAACAGATAAAACATGGAAGGTATGCAGGCCTTTCTTGTATTTTTGCAAAAATTTTACAAAAAAGCAGTGGTAGATGTTTCCATTGCTGACGCACTGGATCGGAGTACTGAATAGTTTGAAGCACAGCTTGCATGTCATCTCCTTTTCATATGTATTGACTGTTGAAACACCAGTTCTTACTAAAATAAAAGCCAGTACTAAAGATTACAAGCAGCAGCTTTAAAAACAGGTGAAAAGTGATTTCCCCCACCTTCCTGTCCTTTCAGAAAGGCTGAAGGTTCAATGCATGGCTGACAGCATGTGGGCAGATCATTTTAAAAATCAATTAGGCACATGCAGTAAAAAGGAGCAGCGGTTCTGTGCAGCAGGAATCCTGCATTTGAGGCAAAACTGGGACGTGTTTTACTTGGCAGATGCAAAATAGTGATTCAAAGTGGGGCAGCAGCTGAAGATCAGGTCTCCCAGGTAATGAGTGGGGATGAGGGTAAAAGGGTAGAC
Source organism: Burhinus oedicnemus (assembly GCA_008921705.1). Classification (NCBI taxonomy): domain Eukaryota; kingdom Metazoa; phylum Chordata; class Aves; order Charadriiformes; family Burhinidae; genus Burhinus; species Burhinus oedicnemus. The sequence continues at coordinate 2,298,710 of VFFE01009207.1, forward strand.
AGCAGACGGGCAGAGAAAGGAGCGCAGAAAGAAACAGCAAGGGGATAACTACACGGCTGGCTGCCTCCTCACGTGGCTTTGAGCAGTTCTGCTGTCACCAAGTTTAAATAAGGCGAAGCACCTCAAACCTGCCAGGGGCTCAGGTTCTTCAGTAACTGGAAACGTGCAGAAAAGTTTCCACCTGGCAAAGAGCTCCGTGTGCAAAGTAGCCTGCGATCCAGCAGTCACCTCAAACCGTGAAGAGCAGTTATCGCTCATACTTGGCACAGCAATGACAGCAACCAGAACATTTTACAGATCAGGGTGAGCACTAAGACTTTCCAGTGCAGAATACTTGGTTCTAGTAAGGATTTGCAAACAGAAGATGCTTTCGCAGCAGTGGATTGCAGTGTGGCGGTACCAGTCATGGCTGGCCCTGCGGGGAAAATGAAGCTTGTGGGACACTTCAGTCTTTAGTACAAACAGACAGGAATAAGGGAGACCTTATTGCTCTCTATAACTACCTGAAAGGAGGTTGTAGTGAGATGGGCGCTCGTCTCTTCTCCCAAGTAACCAGCGATAGGACAAGAGGAAACAGATTCAAGTTGCGCCAGGGGAGGTTTAGGCTGGACATTAGGAAAAAATTTTTCCCTGAGTTATCAAACACCTTCTGGAAGAGGCTGCCCAGGGAGGTGGTTGAGTCACCATCCCTAGATGTGTTTAAAAGTTGTGTAGATGTGGTACTTAGAGACATGGTTTAGTGGCAGACCTGGTAGAGTAGGGCCAATGGTTGGACTAGATGACCTTAAAGGTCTTTTCCAACCTAAACAATTCTATAATGAGGGATTAATTCTGTACTCTTAAAGGTTTTGTTTTGAAAGGTGTGGGGACAGGCAAAGGGAAAACTAAGAAGGTAATGGCTTTGTACACTAATAAATGAATCTCAAACTCCCTTTAATTGCCCTTGACATCTCACCTTTGGTTGCAATGTCATGAATTTAGAATTGTACTCTCTTATATACCTTGGCTTTTTTGATGTACCTTCACCGTATAAAACTGCAAACGTATATCATACTAATGTATTTATGTGCCCCTATTTCTTATGAAATCCTAACTGCAACAGCTCAAAATCCAGTTGCATCCACCCGTGTTTTCTGTACATTGCGTCTCCTGCAGGTGAGCAGGGCACGCTCCACCGCCATCGCAGCTGGAGTGGTCTCCGCAGACTGGGGCTTGCTACTGTCCTGGGCGAAGCGCAGTCCTTTCAATTAGAGCTCATCTTCAAAATGTCCGGCCGTACCTCGCTGGGCGGCTTCAGCCGGGGTGACCAAGCCGCTTGGGGCATGAGGCGGCTGTCCCCCGGCCCTTCATCCCCCCGCCTCAGGGCGCGGACCCGCCCGCCGCTGTCATGGCGGTTCCCGCCCTTGGCGCTGAGGCGGCGCGCGCCCTCTGCCCCTCAGCACCGCCCTGGCCCCCGCGGGCTGCCCGCCGCTCTGCCTGTCGCCCGCCGCCGGAGCCCAGCCGGCCACACCGGCCCTTGAGGGCTGAGCGCCGCCACGATTCCACCGCTGTGGCTGCCCTGCCGGCGGCAGGCGGGCCCCGGCGCTCGGCCGGGCAGCCCCGGCTCGGCGAGGGCCCGGCGGGGCGGGGCGGTGGCGGGCAGGTCGCAGAGGCGGCGACGGGGCGGCTGGAGGCAGGTTAGTCTCGGGGAGGGAAGAGAGGGGCGGACCGCCGCCGCCTCCGCGCTGCTCTCCCCTCTCGTCCGAGTGGGCCCGTCCGCCTTCTTCGGGCGCGAACGGGCGGGAGGAACCATCCGCCTCACGGGAAAGGGGAGCCCGCCGAGCTCGGGGACTCCCCCGCCAGAGAATGGACCGGCCCACCTGCCCATTGTAAACGGGCGGAAGGAGGCGGTACCATCTCCTTGGCCGGGGGGGGGAAGGATTGATGTAGCCTCATGGCCTTTCCCTCGTGGCGAGGGGAGGGGAAGGCAGCCGTCCTTGTGGGGCAGGGAACCGGCCCCGGGGCTCCCCGGCGAGCAGGGAGGCACTCGGGGTTCCCGGCTCCTCAGGGGGCAATGGCAGGCCCGCAGGGGAGGCCGTGTGGGCTCTCTGTGGGGCTGGTGCCCCGCTCCCCTCAGCGCGGGCCTGGGCCGCTCTGCTGCCTTGTCCTGGGCCTCGCTGAGGGTTTCAGGGGCTCCAGCTTTGCTGCTCGGTTTGTGCCGTTGTCTGAGGGAAAGGCCCGGCAAGGGGACGAGGCCTCTTTCCCCATTGGTTATGAGCGCCTCGTTGCGTCCCTGAACGGCACGTAGACCACTCAGGTGGCCAAAGGCCGGGTGGGAGTCGAACTGGATGGTCCCTCGTGTCCTGACCAGCCTGAATTATCATATATGGCTTCATCCCATTGCTGTAGCTGTAATGGCAGCACAAAGGTGAGGTTCCCCTGATGCGTTGGGCTGCCATTATGAAAACGGAGGTACTGATGGTTTTTTAGGACTTTTCTTGCCAGGCCATGAGCTTTATACTTAAAATTAGGCTGTGCTGAAAACTGGCTTGGCAAATAACTTCAGTGCTGCTCAAATAAATACACTGTGAATAGGAAAACCAATGAAGATCTAGGGTAAAAGAATAATAATAATAATAAAAAAAAAATCCCATTTCTGCTAACCTGGAGTATTCTATCCCCATCCTTAGCTGTGCTATCCATGCAGGCACGGTGCAGTTGCTCTGCAGTCATGTGTCTTTGACTAGAGAATTTGTATAATAGCACCTTCTTCAGTTCTCTTTTTAATCTCTCTCAGCACTCAAAATTCCCTGTGCTGGAGTTGAAGTGCCTGAGGGAAGAGAGGTTTTTTTTGTCGTGGAGATAATGTCGAGTCATGCAAATTCCATTCTGTTCAGGCACTTTGTCTGCAGAGTATTTTACTTAGAGAAGGTGTCTTAGAAATCTGGTGTCCTCTTTTTCCCGTGCAATTGATCGGGCTCCCTTAGGAGTTCTGTTACCAATTTTGTATCATAGACATTTAACTTGTAGCAACAGACATACGATCAAATAAGCATTTTTATTTATTTTTCCTTATTGCAGGGAGCCGGCAGGAATAATGAAAGTGGAATCTCAAAGTTTTCTGCTCTTGTCTTGTACCTGAGACATCAAGTTCACATGATCTTGATCATTGACAACACTGTATGCAAAGATAAAACTGTCCTGATAGAAAATTAAATTTATTAAGGCAGGTTCTAATCATGGTGTTGACTACTCTGCATGTTTTTTAAAAGTCCATACATGTTACATGTTCTGCCTATAACCAAAAGGGCTCAACATAAAGTTATGATGACTTGCTAGTGGTGACAGATCAGATAGTCGTTCCTGTCTAACAAACAGGAGAAAAGCTTCCCTGTTGGACATTTGCTAAGAAATAGCTTAGCAAACTTGCTCGTGGAGCAAAATACAGCACTTGCAGCACACTTAAGGAGAAGTACTGGTTTCTGAAGGCAGCTTTTTAGCAAGATGACTTGCACATAACCTCACTCTTCTCTTCCCCTGTGCCTTTACCCTTTGAATGCTGACTTCTGTTTTGGGCTGAAGGTACGTTTCAAACGGACCTGTTTGTGTGACACACAAGCTTGCTGTAGAAAAACTGCTTGACTGTCCCGTTTGCAAGAGGAAGGAGTAACCCTTTGGGGTGCTGAATATCCTTGAGCCCTGCGAGCTTCCAGGCTAAATACACGCTGGCACACAGGCAGTCAACCAGTGAATAGCCTAAGGTAAGGCACCTGAATTGTGGGCTGGATCACTGTAGATCTCGCTTACAAAAATACAATTAACAATATCCACTTTTGCAGAGCATTTTGAACTTTATAGCTGGAGCACTGTATCATCGCTTAGTAGTATTGTATTTATTTTTACTTGAACAGCGCCATTGGTGTCGATGGGACTTGCCGAAATGTGCTTGCTGAGGCCTTGAACCAGCAATACCAGACCTAATGATCCTCTTCCCAACAGTCTTAGTTGTTTAGAGAATTTTTTGACGCGCACAAATAAAGGCACTTAAAAAACAAATAGCACCTGATTTCCATATATAGAGTCTTTGGGAAAATACCACCCCATCAATTATGTATTTTTTTTAAACACTGCCTTTTATTTCTCTGTCTAAAGGGGCCCATTTAACACTGCGAGTAATGTTCTGAGTAATACCGGGCTTGGCACAAATGAGGCGCTTAACTGAGTTCCTTATTTTTATTATCCATTGTCTGCTAACCAGTTTTTTGTTGTTTCATTTATTTGCCTTTTCCCTGGGGAAGGAAGGATGGCAGCTCGGCGTGCACTGAAAGCTGTCTTGGTGGATCTCAGCGGCACACTTCACATTGAAGACTCAGCTGTGCCAGGCGCGCAGGAAGCTCTTAAAAGGCAAGCTACCTTTTTCGATTTCCTCTGATAGGTTATGTCAGCACGGTTTGCACAAAGACGCTTCTTTAAGGAAATGGGCCTGAAGCTTCTGCCTTTTTACGCTGTCGTGGATAAGCAAATACGCAGCCAAATTCTGCTTTTATTTCTACCCGTATTAATACCTAGAGAAATCAGCGAAGGGCCTAAATATTGAAAAGTTGTCATGTATCAGCTGAGCCTCCGCAGCTTTCCTATGTTGCTCTCTAGGTCTTTTCTAGGTAGAAAAAGACAGTATTCAGAGTGTTTCCGCGAATTCATATGGGACTGCAGCCTTAGCCAAAGTGGAACGTAGTTAAGTTAACCTGAATTACCCCATCTACACCAAAGTCACTTCAGCTGAGCTGTTCCTCGGTACTTTGTTTAACTACAAGAACCTGATTGTTTGTCTGAGCCCTTAGGCCCATGGTGAGCTAATGTAGAATAACAGAGAGAATAACTTGGTCCAGTGAGCAGGGCATCCTTCGCAGAGTTCTCATTTCATTTGGTCTTTCAGCCAAGGCTTTCCTTTATTATTTTTAAAGTTTCTTTCTGCTAGGTAAACAACCTTGGTTGTTTTTCTGTTTGAGAAACAGTTGATAATACAGCTCATCTTTTGTAGTAATTTCAACATGTTAATAAACAGGACAGATAAGTATCTCTTTCTCTTCTGATGAAAGGGTGTCTAAAGTAACCAAGGCATAGTAAAATGACTTAATCTGGCCCAGTCAGTGGCGAAATAGGATACACAACCCCAGGGATTTTTGTGCTGTGCTTTGACACTGTGTTCCTGGAGAAGACATCTTGCAATGGATGAGGAAAAACACAAAGTGATACATGCTATCATGGTGAGTGAGGGAGGACACCTTAAGATGCTGGGACAGTAAGAATTAATCAGGGGAACGGAACAGGGTTGAATTAAGGATGAGAAGTTTTTACTGGAGTTGTATTGGCTGCTTCGATTTTTATAAAGGTAGACTGTTGCTCAGAGGAAAAGTTTGCGGAGGGATTAGGAAACTGCATTTCTTTTCACAAATAATTCTGTGGAAATAATTATCTCCTCAAGATGTAAAATTGGAAGGAAGTAAAACCTGCTAAAGTGCTGAGTACTCATTCATAATCCTTTCATTCCCTGGACCTTGTCTTCTTCGTGTTTCATGCTGCAGGGAGAACTTGTGCCAGGTGAGAGTCAGATTCTCGAAAATCCATATATATATATAGAAGTGGTGATACTGTCAAGAAGAGCTTGCTATCTGTCCCGTCTGCTGCTGACCTCCAAACCGCCAGACTGGACAGAAGAAATGGCTTCTGTAGAATCACAAGACAAACTTTTCTAAAGCCCCTGATTCTCCTTTGTCTTCTTGATTCCTCCTGAGGCTCATGCAGGCCCTGTACTGGCTTTGGCAAGGCAGGGGGTGAGAGAAGGGATAAGGTGCAGAGAGAGCCTGGTGCTGTTTGTCAGCTCCAGCCTGCTGTCACAGGTATGGAGAGCAGGTGTCATTTCACTGCAAAGACCAGCCAGGTCTTTTTGCTTAGAGGTTTGGAAAAAAATACTTTTCTCATGCTCTTTTCTGCTAATCCATGTCATTGTTCTTCCTAAAGAGAAGCTGAAATGATTGGCATGCAGCTTGCTTAGGGAACAAATGGATAGATTCCATTTTTGGTGTTACTTCTCAGTATTGAGGTCCGTAGGAAAAAAAAAAAATAAAATTATTAGCAACCAGGGGACTTTTTTACCAGTTTGTACTTGTGAAGGGTCAGCATATCTGACAAATAAGAGGAAGAAGTGGCAGGTGCAAGCAAGTCTCCAGCGTTGACCAACTTTATTCTGATGGTCTCCATGCAGTCATGATGCCAGTGTTTGTTTCTATAGCAACAAAGAGAGAAAGTGATGGTGGGGGAATAATTAAAGGGAATGCTGTTGAAATTGTCACTTAAAATTATTTGATTGTTTGGTAGCATGTACTATCAGTGTAGGGCAATAATGTGGTTTTATGTGATATTGGTGTTCCTCAGTAAAGGGAGAAATGGCTGCAAAAGCTGACATAAAATTGCCACACAGGTGACGCAGGCTCCTAGAGCGTTCTGTGTCTCTGAATGAGCCACAGCTGCTGTGAAATTCACTTGGCATGTGGAGTTCAATATATTAATTTAGGAACAAGGTTCTTTTGTTTATTTATTTTGGTTAAGGATGCTGTTGATCCAGAATACAGGGCTGGTTTATTTATTATCGAGTTTGAATTAAAAGGCTTTTCAAACTAGTAGTTGTTGATCATAGATGTGTTTGCTACTATGAAGACGGAGTTTGGAATCACCATGTTTCTCCAGACTTTTCCTGGTAGAAGCAAAGCAAGGGAGATGCGGTCTCGTTCTGGGAGCTGTAATTCTTGCCATCTATTTCACATTACCTTCCAGTCCACAGAAGTTAACAACCTCATGGTTCTTGTGTAGCAAGAACCAGTACATCCAGAACCAGTACTCTGGGATGTATACACTCTTTTCATCTGCAGCCTTTAGACAGACAGTCCTTTTTCAGTCCCAAAAAGACGTACGAGTGTGTAAATAGAGGGATGCCTTTGTTCTTCATCCATCAGGCTGCGCAGCGCTCCGGTTACCATTCGATTTGTGACGAACACAACGAAGGAGTGCAAGAGAGACCTGCTGGAGAGGCTGACGAAACTGGGATTTGACATTGCAGAAAATGAGATCTTCACGTCGCTGACAGCAGCCAGAAATCTTCTGGAGCAAAAGCAGGTGCGGCCTCTCCTCCTGGTGGACGATAAGGCCCTGCCTGATTTCACAGGTGAGGTGGTCAGAAAACAGCATGGGGGAAGTTACTGAACAACTAAGGAAACGTAGTACTCTCTGTTTTATAGAATGACAGTCATATATGTCACTAGCCATGAGGAAGCCTGAAACTCTCCAGAGTCATAAAGGTCCTTTCTTCTTTTTAAATTAACATTAAACAGTCTGAAGTCATAGCTTCTTGAGGAGTAGTGGAAATGGCGGCCAAAGCCTTCGAATGATCAGGAATTCGGGTAAAACTCAGTACTTTTTATTACTTTCCAGTGTTTAAAAAAAAAAAAAGTAATACTTACCACTAGATCACTGGACATTTATTGCGCCTACCAGTGCTGATTTGTTTTGTAGCGAGGATGTTTCAATTTGTTGTAAATCGGGTTTCCCTCGGCTATTGCACCAAGGTTTTACTCGTAAAGAGCCAAAAAGCCAGTGTGTAGGCACACATGGAGACTATTTCTCTTGTAATAGATTATTATTAAATGTAAAATCTCCAGGTAATTATTGTTACTTATTCTGTATTGAACATCTAGGTCTCACTCGATGTACTTTGATACCTTATTTGGTGAGAGAAGGTTCATCGCTCTGACTTCTCTGGATTGACATCTCTAAAGACCTGGTTAAAACTTGTTTTACTCCAGATGTTCCCATTTCCCTCCCTCAACAATAAGAGGAGTAGGAGATGATATATGCTAACTTGGATGTGTCTGGCAGGTGCCTGAAGCTGGGACAGTTAGTCTTTGACTTAACCACATTGTTGTTCCAAGAGTAGTGAAGATACCCACATTTTTAAAATACTCAGAGTTGAAAACTGTATCTTGTATATTCAATCTTTCATTTAAAGTCAAGGTAGCAAAAATGTGGGTGGCTTGCCTCCCTGCCCCTTGCCTTAAGAACTGAAATCATTATGGCTGTGTAATTTGAGTAGGTTCTGATCTTGCTGGGAGCTAGGCATTTCCTGTTAAATTTTAGTGCCATAGTCTAGTCGGTAATCTTCAGAAAGATAAGCGTTCAGGAGAAAAGCCTCTGTGTGCTCTGAGAGCGATGAAAGCTGGTAATCTGTTCTATCTAATGCCGTATCCAGAGAAATATGCCCCCAGCCATATTCTGTATTTGTGTTCTTGGGGAGGCTTTCTTGGGTCAGAAACAGCAGAGACAGCAGCTATTTCACTGAAGGTATTTAAATCAGTTTAATCTCCATGTATTTGGGATCTTTCCATCAGTTTTACAGTAGCTGATGCAAATTTTGTAAAAGATGGCAAAGACAGAGATATCAGCAGAGTACATTGGTGGCATTATCTGTATTGCTTGGGTCTGGAATGGATTGGTTTGTTTCTTTTTACTACAAGCGGTTTGGCTCACATTCTCTCAGTGCTGCTCTTGAAACATTTAAGTACAATGGAGAATGCTTTAAATTCCTGTTAATGGCTGCTGTTGAACTATTCCTGGCTAATCTCTCTATAAAGTTGATCACAGATGGATGAGTGTAATCCATTCTTGGTTAAAGGTCCCAGATGCTTTTGGGTGGTGTCATAAATCCACATGGCATCTCTGAGTGTACATTTTGCTGTCTGAGCTAACTGAAGGACATGCGGCAGGAGACATCAGCCAGCAGGCTGTGACGACACTCTCTGGAGATGCAGGAGCTCTAGTTGTCCCAGTAAAGACGTAGAGGATATGCTGCGGGAAGGCAGAACAAAAACCCCAGCAAGTGCAGGATGCAGCTGATAACTTAACCTGTCATAAATAAAACTCTCTGATACTCCCGTTTCTCCTGTAGATGCTACTCTGCTTCCGTTGCTGGTTCTGTTCAGAGGTGGCACTGCCATGTAAAAACCATCATGCTCTTCCGGACCTGTACAGGACAAAGGAGGCACAAGCTATTCTCAAAGGGACTAATCCATGTTAAAAAAAAAAAAAAAGACCTTGCAGAAGAGCCCAAACTAATCCAGTGTAACAGCTTCTAGGTCATGCTGCAGTGCCATCTTTGCCATCATAACCAGACTGATACATAGAGCAACAGTCAGGCTTTCTACCCTAAGTGGAGTTTTCTGTGACTAGAGAGAATAGAAAAACTGGATGGAATTCGCTAGTCTTCCCGCTTAATGGCTTACAAAGCAGATGAATATATGTAGAAAGAGATTCTCAGATAACAAGAAGTCATTCAGTTAAAAAAGTGATTTGTGCTGTCTGCTGCATTTCAGTGGAGGCAGTGAGAGAGTCATTGTTCAACAGTCACTGTTAAGACTGCATCTGCAGCGTTGTGTTCATCGTGAAGGATGGCAGAGTCTGGATAGATCAACACCTTTTCCACAGATGCTTTCCTCATTTCTAAAAGACTTAAAACTAGTCTGTGTGATGTGTCTGTGTCAGAAAATGCTCATTTTTGCTGTAAAGTGATTAATTGCACTTGTTGACTGCTAAGTATGAACAAAATGAAGAAATTCTTTACTATGAGGGTAGTGAGGCACTGGAACAGGTTACCCAGGGAGGCTGTGGCTGCCCCATGCCTGGAGGTGTTCAAGGCCAGGTTGGATGGGGCTTTGAGCAACCTGGTCTAGTGGGAGGTGTCTCTGCCCATGGCAGGGGGGTTGGAAGTAGATATCTTTAAGGTCCCTTCCAACCTAAACCATTCTATGAGTCTATGAAAATTCTGTTCGCTCAGAGTCATGTTTTGATTTTCCAGGGATAGCCACCGATGACCCCAATGCAGTGGTGGTAGGACTGGCTCCTGAGCAGTTTCACTATGAGATGATGAACAGAGCGTTTCGGTAAGTCAGCCCCTCCTTGTGGCTTTCTGAGCGGTGGCTGTCTTGTGCTGGGCTCTGTACCTTTACATAGCCGAGGAAATCCTTCTCGCATGGGGAGAAGAAGGTGGTAGCAATGTCACTGTTACGTAGTGTCATTATGGTGTCTTCCTTCGTGTCTGAGAGTGAGCCACTAATCCTGGTATATTTGGGGCCTTAACCACAAACTTCAAGCAGTCCAGCCCTGGTTCTCCTAGCTTTCAGTCTGTAAATAAACTATAGAAGTATAGTCACGGTTGTCATTGAGGTGAAAAAGTCAGCAATGCTTCAAGAAGAAATACACAAACCCAAGGATCTTGTGAAGTATTTGAGAGACAGCTTCTATGTTCAAACCTCAGCCTTTGGAGCCGAAATATTATAGGGAAGGAAGTCTAGCATTTAGGGCAGGTTATTCCTTATCTGTCTAATGCAGGTTTTCTCACAACATCTTCTGAAGCATCTTGCATCCAGGAGGGGCTAGCACAATATGCTAGGCTAGATGAACTATGGATCAGATTTGGTCTGTCTTATTCCTAAAGATCTTTGTTTTGTATGTTGACTAAGGGGTAAATCAGCTAAAATTTATCTGTGACTGTACATGAGCAAGGATGCAATAGTGTGTGCAGAGGTACACAGCCATGCCTCCTCCCCAGTTTTAGCTCAGCGCAGCACTCTTGATTTTAACTTGAAAAAAGCCTTTAGCGTCAAAGAGGTGAACGTGAGCCTGTTGCTGAGTTTAGCCCTGGTGATGTGCCTTTTGTCTGCTGGGAAATGCGCAGAGAAGGGTCGGCTGAGCATACCCCGTACCCTGCGCCCCAACAGACCTTGCTGTGCCTCCGTTTCATTTCTGTGGGTACTCTCAGAGCCTGCTGTCCTTCAGCAGCGGTTTAGGCCAAGCTGACCAGCCTGGCCTTAAAATGGAGGAGGAGCACCCACCTGCACAGCTCATGCCCATCTGCGGGAGTGCTGACCCCCGCGAGCAGCTGGTAACCAGCTTTCAGTGCTATCTTGGAGCTAAAGAGCTGGTAACATCCTGCTTAACTCCACGCTGTGCTACGATACACGCGATGACTCCTTTCCACTCTTTGCTCACGGGATGATGGCAGCCATGCAATATTTCACCTTGGAATTTGAAAAAACCTGATCTCAAGCACCTTAATCTGAATAGGGAGTATCAGTTACTGCTCACCAGGATCTTACGGAGGCTCCTTGGAGTAGGAAGGCAATGTCGTCCTTATCTGCATGCCAGTTCTATGTCATAAGGACATATATTGACCCAAACTGACTCTCTGTCTGCCTCATTAGTGCATGTTGCCAGTGGCATTGATTTTAGAGTTTTACAGCACACTCATGAGTGGACTCTAATTTCACAACTGCATGAACTTAAGCCATCATGTATTCCAGTGCTTACATCATTTTATTTATTGATATTTCTGTCATGAATATATTAGCTGTTGAATAATAGTCATTAGCTGCCTCAGGCTGGAGACCGGGACACTTAAAACAAGAAACCAGTCATCCCGTTCAGAGTCCCTGAGGGCCGCAGGCTTCTGCAGGCCTGCACACGTAGGAAAGCCTGCAGAGCTGGCCCTCTGGAGGTAGGCGAGGTTATCCCAGGCTGGATTTGGGCTTTTTGCATTAAAGATGGAATTGGATGCTTGCTCTGGTGATGGAAGGAAGGTGCTGAAGGCCAAATCCAGTCCCCTGCAGTGGGCACGGCATGGCCTTGCAGCCCAAGAGAGACATGTATTCAAGGGGGTAGTATGGAGTACACGCTGTCTGAGCATCCTATAGCTAGGGCTGTCTGGGTGGTGCAGCTGAGTATGAAGCAAGGCTGAGTCCTTCAGCTCACCTTGCCTTGTGCAGACGCATTCCCAGCCGCTTGGCTGACTTGTGTGCCTGGAGGAAGATTTCATCTTCTGCGAATCTGGCCTGGATTTGTCTGGTGTTTTCCTGATCCTGTGTTTCAGGCTGGGCAGAGGCCTTAGGGATGGGCTGTGTCTGATCTTTAACATCTCACTGGCTCCTTCTGGGTTTTTCCCCCCAGTCCTCTATTGAGGGTAAACTGTTCTGCTGGTGTCAGTTTTGTTTGGTCTAATGGAAATACTAACTACTGGCCGCATTCTCTTCTTCTCGAGCCTTATGCTGTGTCCTCTACTTTATTCCTTGTCCTTTACTGCTCAGATAATTAAGTCACTTGAGATTTGCATTGCTCATAGCAAAACTTTAAGGTGAATCTGATTAAATGCAGGTATCTACAGTGCCGATGCCTATATCTGAGCTGGTGACCTGGGCTCCTGAGGGAAAGAGGAGGCACTTGTAAGGCATCATTCATTTTTCCCCTAGTAGTGCTTAAAATAGGACAGTTGAACTGTGCCCTAGAAGTGGTTTTTCCTCTCTGCTGACTGTGAAGAGCCCAGGCTGACTAATTACGTGGTAGGCAACTGCTCAGTTGATATCCAACATTAAGTTAGGTAAATCTAACTCAGTATGAGTCCCAAAATGAGATACACGGAGTAAGGCCATTCTCTAGGCACCATTTGAAATGACTGAGACTAAATTTCTCTTTTTGTATACGTGGGATTTTGGTGCCACATTTAAAAGAATTCTCTCAGATGAGATCTTTCCTGTGAACTGCTGCATGTAAGTGGATGTGGTGCTGCTGTCAAATTAAATTTTCCGTATCCTAGAGGCATCCTCCCGTCTGGCTGCTCACAGATACACATGCCAGCTCTCTTCTTGTTGAGCTTGCTTTGGAAGGCATTGATTTGTGATAATTCAGTGAAATGAAATATTATCATTTACGTACTGCTCATAGTACCCAGGCTGCTCTGCAAGCATGTGGGAAGGAGCAGACGCCCTCCAAGGAGCATACAACTCACCTAAACCAGCCTCTTTGAGCAGAGCCACAGCAGAGTTCCACAAAGGCAACGAAGGGGCAAAGCAAGATTTTTGTGTTTTCTTAATGTTTTTTTTTTTTTTTTTTTTTTAAATCAGAGAGGGTTAAGGAGAAAAGAAATCCTCCTTTCTGCCCTGAAGATAACGGCCAACATTTCCCCTCTATCCCCCAGCTTTGCTAGATACATTCCTACCTGTCATGATAAAGACTGGAGTTGCCTGCAGTACCTGAAGAAGGTGCTGTAAAATGGAACTTTTACAGATACTGTCTGGAGGGGCTTTTGTTGCACTGGAAGTGAAGCTGGGGAAGGGGAGGACTGCAATAACGTTGCTGTGCTTGGTAGTACCTGGAGGATTCCTCTAGCGCAGCAGCTACGCAGGCTTCCCTTGGCTGCAGGACAGGTAGCCGTAAGGAAAAACTACCAGGTAGGTAACAGGAAAGGAAGAATCAAAGATTAAGAGCAGATTCTGTGAAAGCAAGCCCTTGTAAACTCCCTTTTATTACTTTGCTGTCATGGATCCACTGTTCAGGCACTGTGTGTGCTACCGAGACACGCTGCCTGCCACAAGGGTTTTACAAGGCAAGCGTTAGACAAGAGCCCTCAAGCAGACATGAAGTGAGTTGACGGGGGTGACAGGGTAGCGAGGCTAAGGAGGTGCTGATTGAAATCGGTGGAGCAACAACAGTTTCTTAATTACTTCTTCCCTTACATTTTTCCACCCAGTCCAGACAATGCCGTGGTTCTGTGCAGGTTTTTAACAGGTAGGTCAGCTGGCAGGCAGAGATGGTGTCTGTGGAACCCCGAGGAGGGTGCACACTGGTGTGTCAGGGCAGTAGAAGGCAGGAGGATCTGTGATGTTGGGCAGGGAGCAGCTCCCAGTCTCAGCCCACTGCTGCACTCGCTTCCTGAGGCTCCCAGGTGCTGTGCCCAGCCAAGACCCTCCTGGAACGCTGCTGTACCGTGCGTTATGACCCTTGTTCTGTGAGCCTTTTCTTGTACTCAAAAGTGTTAGGAATCTGGGGACTTGTTGCTTTGAACTATCTTCCACTTGGAATTTTCGGTTCCCAATCGCAAGGCACTCAAATCCAGCTTTGTTTCTAAAAGGCTCAGTAATAGCACTGTTAACTGGGGAATTCGGTGGGACATGAACGTGCCCAATATCTTTGTGCCTTTTCATCTAACTTATTATTGTAATTCCTCCAAGGTTAAAATATAAAGTTAAGGTAAAATGATTTATCCTGTACCCGGGACTCTCTGCTGGAAACACGTAGCTGTTCAGCTGTTAGAGGCAATACCAACAGCCCCAAGAGCTGCTGGGCTGCCAATTTACTGGCAGCAGCATCCTGAAAACACTGCTGTGTCCTCAGTCCAGGCAAGGAGATTAAGGCTCTGGCCGTCAAACCGCTACCTACAGCCACTCCCTGTGGTTAATGTATTTTAAAATATTTGCGTGAGCAAATCCAATGGGTTCTAACGTTAGGATGTTTGCCCTAGTGAAAAGTGAGGCTGCTTAGAGTAATGGACCTAATTGCGTGACAGATATAGACAGGATTTAAAAATAGTTACCTGTTAAAATCCTCAAGATAATACATTTTTTATTTGGGGGGTTTGTTTTATTAGTTGTTTCTGGGGAAAAGAAAGGAAGGAACTTTATTTAACTCTCCAAATGAATGCTAGTTTGCGTTATAATTTGGGGCTTCATGAAAATCAGTGTCATCAACTTAAATGAAAGCCAGTTCAGGCTTTCAACTGTAAATACCGTCTCTTTAATAAAATTTTTTTATTATGTATAATTCTTCTTCATTCATTCTTTAGGTTGATTTTGGATGGTGCTCCTCTTATAGCTATACATAAAGCCAGATATTTCAAGAAAAAAGATGGCTTGGCTCTGGGACCTGGACCTTTTGTAGCTGGGCTGGAATACGCAACCGACACCAAAGCAACAGTGGTGGGGAAGCCAGAGAAAACCTTCTTCCTAGAAGCTTTGCGGGGAACTGACTGTGCCCCAGAGGAGGCCGTCATGATTGGTGATGTACGTGGGGCCCAAATACCTTATCACCTGCCCGTTCACGTAGTGCTCATCTCCACTGTGTGTCGTCTCCTAAATGCCACGAACTGGTCTTTCTAAAAGCACTGGGATTAAACGAGGGGTGAAAATTGAACCATCAAAACTTGCAGGATTTAATGTGTGGTCCACGGGGTTAGTTGTCTTACTTCAGTTGCTGTTTGATCAGGTGAAAAGCACATAGTGAATCACTCCTGTGACAATTTGTCTAATAGGAAGCTAAAAGATTTGACTCCGCGTAGCTGCTTCTGAGTGGGTGGCTCGGATGCGCAAAGCAGAGAACATTATGAAAAACTTAAGAAATAGCGCCTGTGACCGCTAACCAGCTGATCTCCTGTTCTGTCCCAGGACTGCAGGGATGATGTTGGTGGCGCCCAGAATGCAGGCATGCGTGGTATTTTGGTAAGGACCGGTAAGTACTCGGTGGAGCGGCCATTTCAGGAGACAGTGGTGCATTCGGTGATCTGGCCCTGGGTACGGGCAGCCCCCGTGCCCAAAGCGAAGGTACGCTCTGAGCCCTGGTGCTTTGTGAGGGCCGCCATTCCTGCTGTTTGCAACCAAGGGGCTGCTGGGACACCCCCAGTCCATCACTCCATTTGTTTTGGAGTGAATTCAGCAGGTATGTTTCCTCAGCTGCAGCGTGGCGGCCTGTAAGCAGTAGATTGCAATTAAGTCAGGATAGGCCTATATTTAATGTTTCAACAGCAGGGCTAGAGCACAGACCCCAGACTGACAACAGGATGATATGAAGTAATAGATGGGGGCGGCTGATCTTGTAGGTGTGATTTTTTTTGCTCTAATGACTCTAAAATCCCAGGGACTGGTCAAAGAACAGAGAGAACCGTTACTGTGACATCTTAGATTGCCAAAATGTAACCTCTGATCATCCAGGGACTCTGGTGACATTCTGTAGTAATCACACTGGTAATTTCATTTTCCCTCAGACAAAAGTGGAACCTGAAGGGACTGACAGGTATTATCAATGTTCTGGATGGTACCATGGACTGGGTAAGGCCTCTCTGAGGTGGCAGCTGCTTATGCCACACAGTCCGTTACATTGAAAATGAAAACATGTAATCCTACTCTTCCTCATAAAACCCAGAAGGGAAGGTGATAACATTATTATTTCAAGAACTTACAACATGAATATCTGAATAGTCAGTGAGCGAATAGTGCCAGTAGAGTGAAACCAGCGCGTAAGTAATGCTAATTTTGAACCAGAGCTGCCCCTGGAGGAATCTTCAGCAAGGCTCAGTGTTTGTTTAAGGAAGATTGTGAGAAGTTTGTTGGAGGAGAACCTCAGATGGGCATTCCTCCTACCATGTCTGGTTGTTACCGATCCGAGGAGACTGTAATTTTCAGGGAAAAAAAGAGATAGATACCTAAAGAAGCTTGGTAAAAGCATCTTTTTGTTAATCTGTTACAGGTAAATATCGACCGGCAGATGAAGGCAAAATCAATCCGGCTCCTTACTTAACCTGTGAGAATTTCCCAGAGGCAGTGGAACATATCCTAGAGCGTCTGCTATGAGAAAGGGAATAGTTAGTTTGAAGAAACATCTGTGTCACATAATTTCCTTTACTCTTGCTTCAAAAATTAAGATCCGAGGATCAGTGCATGCATCAGAAACCTAGCCGTGAGCTCCTGCCACTCAAGTTGTGAAGCCCCTTTCCTGTAGTAGTTTCACGAGGATGTGATGAGGGACCGCGGAAGCTCGGCAGGTGAGACAGACAGGCTACAACCAACACGGCGGCTTTCCTGAATGACATAGGGAGCATGGCAAGAGAGTTCTGTTGATTTTCAGTTTTCAAGAAATAACTGATGAAAAGCCCTGTCTGGAAAGTGTCACGTTCTTCTGCTGAATAAGCTAAACTGAGAAAAGCCACTGGAAATACTCAAGTAAATAAACCTCAAAGTCTAACAGAGCCTTAGTCAGCCTGTAGTGATTTCACTGAGTATGCCTCTGCTCTGCTCTAATTTAAAGGTAGAGATTATGCACATTTAGAAGTGACTTTTAATTTAAAATATCACCATTGTTTAATAATAACTGCTGTTGTTATCTTTCCTCTCATTAGAACAGATCCTGGTTTTTTTTTTGTTTTTCAGATTTTACATAAAATTAAAACTGTCAGCATTTTACAGATGTTTTAATTAGATGCTGTTATTAAAAAGAATGGTACAGAAACAAAAATCTGGTATTAAATGCCTTAGAGGCACTGAGTTTTTGAAATTAGACTTCAGCGGGGTCCTATTAATGCTACAGTTGCAAAATTTCACTATTGTCGGGGTTCTTTTGTTTCTTTTTGGTGTTATGGGGAAAATCCGTCACAAGCCATGGGGACAGATTCCAGTTTTTACACAGTTGGTTAGTAGAGCTGTAAAATGAAATTTAATTCTGTAGTATGCAGTGCTTCTCCTATGTGCTAAATCGCCCAATATGAACCAACTTTGTAATGATGGTAAATAGCTTTTTCTGGTCCATTTGTGAACTGTAATAATGAAAGTCCTTTACAGTTTGTTTTACAGTGCTTTTGAGTGTTAAATTATTAGATTGTAATTATACATTGCTGGAGTCTTAACCTTACTGAAAATATAGTTTTGCATTAATGAGCCATGCTCGTTCTTGTTAAGAAAAATCATCGTGATGAATGAGTGGAAAGCTCTCCTTACATGAAAGATTGTCTGTCTGCAGTCTCAGATTTCATCTCTGTCTGAGACGGAACGTATGGACGGAGAGACTCTGCAGTGGAAATACAAGAAACAATACCTGCCCCCTCCCCCAGGAACAAAAGCCGTCTTTAGATACTGTTTGTGCACCCTCACAAACTGTAACCTACAGTTTTGAATAAATTCTCACAGCTAGTGTTGACGCCGACAATTCTGAACCTGTGTTAGTTTCTGCTTGGAGTACGTCAGGGAGGTCTTTGGCCCGTAGTCAGAGTCAGGTTCAGGAGGCAAGAGATCTAGAAGCAAAATCCTGTGCAGACATTTCCCATAAAAGACTTGTGACAACGTGAGTGACGCTAGAACAAAAAAAAAAAAAAGACTTGTCAGTGCTTCTGAGGTCTCAGAGCACGCTGGAAAGCATGGAAATGCTGCACACAAGCCCATGCAAGAAAAACATGGGGAGAACTGCAGAGAGGATAACTGTCTTGCCAAGCAAGAGAGGGGCAGCAACAAGAGCCAAGAGCCTGAAAAAACGACTGATTAGACTTTCTAATTAAAAGATTAAAGGACACGTGGCAGTCCTGACGGCTTGTAAGCAGAAAAGTCTCAACTTGGCTAGTATTTACCACTGCGCTGCAAGGACTCACTGAACACTGAGTAACCACCAATCCAGTTTCTAGTTAGATTAGCCTAAATCCGCTTATTCTCTACGCTGTCTCCAAGTTCCTCTAATTCCTTGCCTTTTCCACGTTGGAAATACCCCAAACCAACTGGTAAGTAACACATTCGGCACATCAAGGCTTTGATCTCAGCTGAAAACCACAACAGACTAACCAAATTTACAAGGCACTGCTAAGGTCCTGAATTTCACTGAGAACAGTCCCATTTTCATTAAAAAGGGTGCAGGTCTCTGCTGACTGTGGTGCTATAGTGAGTCTCAGAAAGGGAGAATTACACTAATCATCTAATTGTTCTTAACAAGCTTTCTGCTCCAGTTCTGCCCCAAACCTGTAAAGAACTGTTGTGAATAAAGACTTGAGAAGCCATCAATCTTTTAAGTCTTTATCCATAAAATTAAGACTGGAGTCTTCATTACATAGCAACTGCCATTATGTTATTTCTGTGAAGAATGTTTTTTGAATGGTCATTGAAAATAGCTAATAAGAAGTAACCAAACACCTCCCACATTAAATTTTGCAAGCAAAGACCTCCCTTGACGTTTGTCACTGTACTCTCATCCCTGGAAACAGCAGCACTTCCTTCCCCAACACCATTCAATCCTTTGGAGGCAAGGTGATGCCATTTTGGATAGCAAGTGTCCTGGAAGTTTTCAATCTTTTGGGTTTTATTTCTTTTTAAACTGACTCAAATTCTCTCTGCCAAGCTGTGTACTTCTGGCTTAGATTCTTTGCTGATGGCTTGGTGTGGGCGATCACGTCCAGGAAATCTGCTGTTGTGATCGTGTCTAATTGGATCACGGGGAAGTTACTGTTACCTAAAGAGAGAAAAAAAAGAGATTAAATACTGCTGTTACTATTGCCAAAAGACATTCTTTTATGTCCCCGCTTAATGCAACACTTAATATATGAAAACAAAAGAATAAACCTAGTGAGATAAAGCAAAATTTGTATTTGTGCACAGAGCACAGGTACAGCTTTAAAAAAGGCCCGATTTTAAGAAATGTTAGCTTAGGTGGATGATTCAGAAATGTAGTTTAAAACTTTTCTATGCAGGTAACAGAGCTCCACCTGCTGGGGCTAACATTATAATTTCCAGAGTTAAAGCAGTAGATCAGCATTTCCCAGATGGGATTCTCTACTCAGAGCTGCCGTACCTGGCTGATGATTCTCAAGAGCATCGAAAATTTTCCTCACTGGTCTCATGGCTGCTTCCTTGCACACCAGTTTTATGTCTGAGCCGGAGTACCCGTCTGTTTCCTGGGATCAGAATGATACATTACAGCTTACAGGTTTACAAATCGGACAGGAATGGCATTTACAAGTGGATATATTTATATAAAATATTTGTAAAGCCTATTCCTGTCTGAAACACAGTTTTTATGTGTACCCTCCCTTCAACATTATGTTGCTTGTTCTTGTTTTGAATGCCCACAGTACCTTGTAGGAGCAAGGAAAATACTGGGCATTTTTTTTTCTAAAGGGCAGTTTTCTGTAGGTCAAATAAAACCTGCCTTTCTGTGTCTGTTGCCAGCTTTCCTGTTAAGAACTAACTGTATTTCCTTATTAACATTTATGAAGCAAAACCTGAGCAGTATTATCTCTGGGAACAGATGTAAAAAGGGCCAACTGGGTAAGGTGTAAGATAATTTCAAAGAATTCGGGATGTGACAAAAGGCTCAACTAAGAAAGCCCGGGTATCATCTAGGCAATCTCCTCACTGTCTAAATGCTCTTTTCTCCCGCAGCAGTGGAGCTGTGACAAACCTTCCCTACACAATTAACTGTTCATTACCCCAATGAATTGGAAGTGCTCCCAGCCTGGTGAGAAGAGTGATAAAATATACTGTTGCTGGAAGTCTCCCTGTATTTAAGGCTGAAAAGTTGGCCCAACAGAGAGGACCAGAATACGCTGTTTTGCAAGCAGAGCTGTGTGAAACCAGTGATTCCCACGGCCAGGTGGAACGCTCAGCCCGTGTCTCCCTGGTCTGCCTGTGGCTGGAGGCTCAAACCGAGCTGAGGTCCTTCCCCCAGCTCTGTGCGTCACAACTGCTGTACACAGAGGTGCTGTCCCAACCCTCTGGACCTCTTCTGCCACAACATAATGCCACCGCTGTGGGTGATGTATGTCACTCTTGCTTACCGTTCCCACCCAGAAAGACCTCAAGCACCGAGTGGGCATTGTCCCTGCCCCAGTGCTGCCTCACCTGGCCCAGCAAGCTGTAGTCCAGATCCGTTCTCAGCTCCACTCCTCCGCTCTTGCTCAGAGGGGGCAGCCAGTGCTGGATCATCACCCGCCGTGCCTCTTTACTTGGGAGGTCAACCAAAATCCTCTTCTCCAACCGCCGCAGCATGGCAGAGTCTAACTCCCTGCAAGCAAAGAGGAATCATCTCAGCACGTCTTGTTGTGGACACATGATGTTGACAGCAAGTGCCGTGCTCCGGGGACTGACGTTTTTCAACCCCACCTGTAACTGTGTCAACCTAACTTAAAAAAAAAAAAAGAAAAAAAGGATTAATTATCCAGTGTATTCCTGTTCAGTATGTTAGCAATATGCTGGCTTGTGACAATGAGGCTTAACAATAACAATCAGAAGTTGTAGTTATCTTCCCTGGCTCTGGTACTCACCTGCAGCGTGTCTCATCAGTAACGACCTCTCCCTTTCTCCCTTTGCTATTAAGGAGACACTACAAATTGTCTGTCTGGGGCACTGTCAGGACTAATTAATTGCTACTTTGTAAGGGATGCTTAGTAGGTATAAAATACAGACGGAAGGTCTTGGATGCGAGGGGCATGTTTATGGCAGAACAAGACGTCGATCTGAGACTGCTCCCGCAATACAAATTATAAATAATACAGCCACAAAGGAAAATATCCTTATGAAAAGGATCATGTGAAGGATGGACAGGCTGGTCAGTGAGCCAAAAACCTACGATACTGTCAACATCAACACTGATGAAAGTGTTTTGCCTAAAACAAAATGAAACAACAAAAAAAAAAAAAAGGAAGAAAAGGCAAAATACAAAAGATTAGGACTACTCTTAGTTTTTACTTGCTTGTGATGCACAAAAGAAGCTTGAAAGAAAACTGAATGTTTATTTCTGTTCCTTTCTCAATGCATTTCATCACCATTCAGAAATAGTCCTTCTTGCCAGTGCCACAGAGTCCATTGAGTGTCAGGAGTAGCCCGGCACGCCAGCTCCTCTCGGACACACATCCAAACAGTTCAGTTTAATCTACTTTTTTCCCCCCAGTGCTTTTCAATTGTTTGAATCTAACAGTAACACAACCAAACAACTGAATACAAATTCCTACTCCAGTCCATCCCTTATCACTTGTGTAATGGAAACAGTCTACAAGTACCCCAGTCATCCACACAATTTTCAAGAAGAAATAGCTGCTACGAAATATTTACTCACAAGTCTCCAGTGCCTTCCAGGAGCTGCTCTGAGCAGCTGTACCAATCGTTCTCTGCTGGCCCCATTCAGTCACAGACTCGTTATTTCAGTTTAAAATATAATTCAGTCCTCATACCTGCCAAGAAACTCTCATCAAGGGGAAACTCACTTCAGTGTGTCTTGTGCAGAGAGAAGAACAGGAGCCCTAAGCACCATTTCCATCCTTGTTGGCCAAGCAGGAGGAGCCAGCTGTTGGAGGACTGCGCCTGCAATCTAGGTCTGTAGGTACACTTAAATAAACCTGCCTCCACCTCTCCTGATTCCCTGAGTGAAATCCTTTTGCCAGCCAAGTCAACATTCAAGTAACGCTTCTTGTATGAAACTCCTCTTTAATTTACAGGCAGCTCGAAGCCGGCTCAAGACAGATCTGTAGCACACACCAACAGAGCTTATTTCTGTCACCTTTGGTGAATTGTCCTTATTTTTTAATAGCAAATGTTTTCTACTGGCATAGCACATGATAAAGAAAACCAAAAAACAGGCTCCCAGATCTCCATATAGGTGCCTGTTGAGGTTTTCCACAGACCTCAGCACACCTGGCTCAGGGCGAGCAGAAGCACCTCTTTCCCCAGAAAGGACCTCTTGATTTGGGAGAGCTGTTCCACATGCAGTGAGCCAAGGACAATGAAAGAGAAGATTACGAAACCAGATCAATAGGAACCCAGAAGACAACAGGAATTCACTCAGATCCATCCCAGTAATTCTAATTAATTGTGCAAAGCACTTGACACTGTCCTGCACGACATCCTGGTCTCTAAATCGGAGAGACATGGATTTGACCGATGGACCACTTGGTGGATAAGGAACTGACTGGACGGTTGTACTCAAAGAGTTGTGGTCAACGGGTCGATGTCCAAGTGGTGTGCAGTGACAAGTGACGTTCCTCAGGGGTCAGTACTGGGACCGGTGCTATTTAACATCTTTGTTGGCGACATGGGTGTTGGGACCGAGTGCGCCCTCAGCAAGTTTGCTGATGACACCAAGCTGTGTGGCACGGTCGACATGCTGGAGGGACAGGATGACATCCAGAAGGACCTGGACAGGCTTGAGAGACAGACCTGTGTGAACCGCATGAAGTTCAACAAGGCCAACTGCAAGGTCCTGCACCTGGGTCAGGGCAATCCCATGCACAAACACAGGCTGGGGAGAGAGTGGACTGAGAACAGCCCTGAGGAGAAGGACTTGGGGGTGTTGGTGGATGAGAAGCTCAACATGAGCTGGCAATGTGTGCTGGCAGCCCAGAAAGCCACCCGCATCCTGAGCTGCATCCCCAGCAGCGTGGCCAGCAGGGCGAGGGAAGGGATTCTGCCCCTCTGCTCCGCTCTGGTGAGACCTCACCTGGAATACCGTGTCCAGCTCTGGAGTCCCCAACATAAGGACATGGACCTGTTGGAGCGGGTCTGGAGGAGGGCCATTGAGGAAGATCAGAGGGCTGGAGCACCTCTGCCATGAGGCCAGGCTGAGAGAGTTGGGGTTTTTCAGCCTGGAGAAGAGAAGGCTCTGGGGAGACCTTGTAGCAGCCTTCCAGTATCTGAAGGGGACCTACAAGAAAGCTGGAAAGGGACATTTTACAAAGGCATGTAGTGATAGGACGAGGGGTAATGGCTTCAAACTGGAAGAGGGGAGATTTAGGTTACATCTGAGGAAGAAATTCTTTACTGTGAGGGTGGTGAAGCACTGGCCCAGGTTGCCCAGAGAAGCTGTGGCTGCCCCATCCCTGGAGGTGTTCAAGGCCAGGTGGGACGGGGCTTTGAGCAACCTGGTGTAGTGGGAGGTGTCCCTGCCCATGTCAGGGGGGTTGGAACTAGATGGTCTTTAAGGTCCCTTCCAACCTAAACCATTCTATGAAGGCCTCAGAAGTAAGCACCAGAGTTTGCTAATCAATGGCTGTTAGTATATTGATATTATTATTGATATTTTTAGGCTGTTTAAGATGCTGTCCAACATTCAGTGCAACGCCTCTCGCACAGGGTCCCACCCAGAATGGAAAAAGAACTGTGTTAGTCCCTGCTCCCCTTCCAAATGTATTTTTCAGCTCAACTTCTCCTCAGAATTCATTTGCTTGGCTGGAAAGAATTACTCTCTGGCTGACCAACCCCTTGGCTGTTATTTACCCATATTACCATCCTCTGCGTAAGCAGGGCAAAAGTTCTCAGGGTTTTCGAGGTGCCTGTGCAGGTACTTTAAACCGCCCTTGCAGGCAAAGGACAACCATAGCCAAAGACTCTGCAAATGTCCTCTAAATGATGACATTTTCCATCACTCCTCCTGCTTCAGAGCAGTCCTGGCCTGTCCCCCAAGATCACAGGTTCATGTGCTCCCTAGCCATGTTCTGTAAATAATTCCCCTGATACACAGAACTTGCTCTATTTATCCAGAAAGGTTACAATGACCCTGCTTGTTGGCTAAAGTGGAAAATAAAGACACAATATTTTTGTTATCTTAAGTGTTGAGGTTGTTTGCTAAATTGTTTTGTTAGTGATCAAATGCAAGGTTAAGTGACATTAACCAGAATGGAATAATAAGCACTGAGCCAACCAAAATATTCTCTGAAACAATCGCCAATAAAAGTATTAAGAAATGCTCATGAAAAGATACACAAAGCTGTACAGGACCTATAAAGGCATGTGACTTTTCGAAGCTCCCCCAGGTTGACATCGGGAGGCATCATGCCATGTTATCACTCCCAAATTTCATGAAGATAAACAAGACAAACACCTATTTTCATTTCCAGAAGGGAGAAGGCTAACAAATGCATTTTAGGCAGAAATTAAATGACCTCAACAACTCCAGAGGTGAACGCAGAAACAGCAACAAGGGTTGACCATTCCAGAATTAATCCCTGCATAGTGCGAATCAGCACGGCAGTGCTCTGGAGGAAAAGGCACCAAGAATGAGCGAACCTGTCATCCTTCCCACCTCCCCATCCTCCCACGGAGACAGCCTGGGCAGAGCCCACAAAAGCTGAGGGCTTATTCTCACTCCACGTCTTCTCCCGCTCCTCTTAGGGCTTCCCTATACTGTCCTCCTCCGCTCTCCTTCCTTGCTCTCCTCCTGCTGAGAGTGACGGAAAGGGCTCACTACAGGGTAACCGCTGATCTGATTTGGATTTTGCAGCTCTCATCTCCTTGAACCCATCTTGGCCACGCAAAACATGCAAGGTCAGGTTGGATGGGGCTCTGAGCAACCTGGTCTAGTTGAAGATGTCCCTGCTCATGGCAGCGGGGTTGGACTAGATGACCTTTAAAGGTCCCTTCCAACCCAAACCATTCTAAGATTCCTCCACCCTGAGGGTGCGGAGGGAAAAGAAAGCAGCACTGCAATGGAAGTTGAATTAAATACACTAATACATTAGGAAACGTTCACTACGTGGTTAAGGATCACTTCACTTCTTCCCTAATTAGGCCTTTATTTTATTTAATTATGTTGAATCATTTCAACAAGTAATTCGTCAATAGAAAGTGCCTTGCTGATGCGCAGCAGGAAGCGAGGCTGAGCAGCAAGCACTGGCTGAAGAGGAAGATCAATAGCTGCAGTGCAGCTTAGGACAGCGTAAAGAGCTTTGTTTAGGCTTCTTTTCATTCATCTGAAAGCAGCTTGGTACTAATTTTTTTTCATGATCAATAAAGATCCAAGTTAAACAAATCTCTTGAAATCCAGCTTAATGCCAAATGTTTGCAAGAACGCAGGGCTGTGCTGTGAAGCCACAACCTCGGACTGTAGTACTAGGGATTTTGAAACTTTGTTATGAAATGTCCCTATGCAGCTGAAGTCTGGGGTCTTACAGTAGGGCTGAATGTCGCCTAATACACATAAAAAATAATCTGTAAACATATAGTTGAGATCTTAAAGGGGGTTCAAACCCCGCCGACCTCTCTGGGAGCAGACACTCCCAAATTCCTCGAGGCTATGAGCCTCAACAGCAATATAAAATGCTCACGGCTTTCCGTCCCCCTAAAACATCTTTCTAAGCAAGCATACACTCAGCCACATCTTAAAGCATATTCCCTGCAGCAGGCGCGTTTCTGCCAGACAACCTAGTCATCTATAGGTTGGATTTGCTTAAGAGAGGGCAAAATCCAACCTCCCCATGAACAATGTTGAGAAAGTCCAAAAGGAAATTGGAAACTTTCAAAAGCAGGAGCTGGCTTCTTCCAGTGGCTCAGCTGCCACCCTTGTACCAACAGAGATTGCCAGGTTTATGTCAGAGCAGTTCCCCCAAAACAGAAATCTTGTCATTTTGGATTTACCTTAAAAAACAACCGTGTCATTTTTGATGTTTCAAAGAAGCAAATTTTGCAGAAGTTAGCACTTCAGAATTGCAGAATGATCCAAAATCAAAGGCGTAAAACACTCAACACTGTATTCTGTAATTTTTGCATGACTTTCCAGAAAGAGTTTATCGGTTGCACGAGGCAGACCCGCAGGAACAAGACACGTGCAGAAATCTCTTTCCGCAGAAGCATACAGAGAGAGGTCAGCCTCATGCTTACCTTAACACACCTCCAAGATGCCCGGATCCAGCACCAGCCACGCAGTGACCTTCAGACCAGTTGCTGTCTCTGAACCCTCCCTCAGTGAGTTTCAAATACCCAATTTTTCCTTTCAAACCACCGTGCGAGAGGAGAAAGACATGGATCCTCTAAAGACGCCTGATCCTTTTTAATACTGCCATGCTGCAGCATTACATGCGAAGCTTAGCTACTCACTGGATAATTTAAGAGACCACGGAAAGGTGTAATGCATTGCTCAGAGTTTCTCTTTCTGAAAGGGTAACGATGCTACAATAACATAAACATTTATAGTGTATTACTAATGAATCGTAAAGAGACAAATGGGTTATTAATGTATTAATTATCTTTCAAAGTTAAATGCTCACACATACAGTAGCTATTTATTTTTCAGCATTTTCTTACACAACCGGAACATAATTAAATCAAATTCTGTTCAGTTCCTTTCCTGTAGATACCGTAACACAAAATGGGGTGGATTTTGTACTGATTTAAATTCATGAGTTTGTCCAAGGCATAAATCCCCCAAACCAACACACAGACTCCGCTATTATGGCTATAAAAGCCAGCGATGGCTTTGTACTCACGCTGTTGGACCAGGGTAGAAACCAACCTAACTTGTACATCTAATTTCTACATAAATTTTAGGTGCCCACACAGCCATTCTCCTAGTTAAAAGAGCCCGAAAGCCCTGGGCAGGCCATGGAGAGAGGCAGATGAAAGCCTCTGAATACATTGCCACTTTGGCACTTGAATTTCAGCAGGTAAGACGTCTGCCTGGCGGCTTTCAGAAGCATCCTTCCTTAACTGTATGGGAAACATAAGGTTTTGCATTAGGAAAGAAAATGCAGAGGGGGAAAGACAGGCTTGTAGAAGGAGGTGGACTGGATCTCTTCCCATGATGGACAGAAACTCCAGGCTTTACATCAGCGAAGAGGAACTGAGTCATTCTCAATTGACTTCTTAGGTATTTATTTAAATTTGTCTAATTTTCATGAGGGATAGCAAAAGGTAAGACACTGCCTGTTTTTATGCAGTAACTGTGCCTTTATGCCTAACTTAGAAGATCACTCCCCTCAGGCTTTCTTACATTCAGAAGAGAGACATACTTTGAATTACTCTCATGGTATGTAGATTAGGCCCCTGCTTTGAATTACAGCATCACAAAACCACTGAGGTTGGAAGGCACCTCCTGGAGATCATTTAGTCCAACCCGCTGCTCCAGTCAGGGTCAGCCAGAGCAGGTTGCTCAGCGCCACATCCAGTTAGGTTTTGAGTATCTCCAAGGATGGAGACTCCACAACCTCCCTGAGCAACCTGTGCCAGTGTTTGATCACCTGCACTTGAGCTTTCATGAGATTCCTGTAGGCTCATTCCTCCAGCCTGTCGAGGTCCCTCTGAATAGTAGCACAACCCTCTGGTCTATCAAGGAGTCCCCCCAGTTTTGTATCGTTTACAGACTTGCTGAGGGTGCACTCGGCTCCATCATCAAAGTCATTGATGAAGATATTAAGCAGCATGGACCCCTGCGGGTCTCTCAATTGCTCCGAATTGCTGCATCTGTTGTTTCACAGAATCATAGAATGGTTTGGGCTGGAAGGGACCTTTAAAGGCCATCTAGTCTAACCTCCTCTGCCATGAGCAGGGACATCTTCAACTAGACCAGGTTGCTCAGAGCCCCGTCCAACCTGACCTGGAATGTTTCCAGGGATGGGGCATCTACCACCTCTCTGGGAAACCTGGGCCAGATTTTCACCACTTTCATCGTAAAAAATTTCTTCCCTATATATCTAGTCTGAATCTCCCCTCTTTTAGTTTAAAACTATAACCCCTTGTCCTATCGAAACAGGCCCTACTAAAAACTTTGTCCCCATCTTTCCTGTAGGCCCCCTTCAGATACTGGAAAGCTGCTATAAGGTCTCCCCAGAGCCTTCTCTTCTCCAGGCTGAAAAACCCCAACTCTCTCAGCCTGGCCTCATGGCAGAGGTGCTCCAGCCCTCTGATCTTCCTCAACGGCCCTCCTCTGGACCCGCTGCAACAGGTCCATGTCCTTATGTTGGGGGCTCCAGAGCTGGACACGGTATTCCAGGTGGGGTCTCACCAGAGCAGAGCAGAGGGGCAGAATCCCCTCCCTCGCCCTGCTGCCCACGCTGCTGGGAATGCAGCCCAGGATGCTGTTGGCTTTCTGGGCTGCCAGCGCACATTGCCGGCTCCTGTCCAGCTTTTCACCCACCAGTACCCCCAAGTCCTTCTCCTCCGGGCTGTTCTCAATCCCCAGCCTGTATTGATACCGGGGGTTGCCCTAACCCAGGTACAGGACCCTGCACTTGGCCTTGTTGAACCTCATGATGTTCACACAGACTCACTTCTCAAGCTTGTCCAGGTCCTTCTGGATGGCATCCTGTCCCTCAGCCTTGTCAACCACACCACTCAGCTTGGTGTCGTCTGCTGTTGACTGTCTCATAGCAGGGGAAACTTGCCTTCTACCTTAGGTGCCAAAATTATGTGATGTGAACACTGCCCACAAAATTCAGGAAAGATAATGGACTATTCAGGAAAGATAAATGAGCACCCCTTTGTCCATCACGCAGGAAATACTGTATGGCAGAGCCATCCACAAAGCCACGGAGAATTGAGGACACGCATCCTTCTGTGTCTCTGAAGGACTCGGGCTTCTCAGCACCACCATGTTTTGAAATGGGCCAGGCTCACAGGCAACATGAGACTGATTGAAAATATTACCTTTGGGCCTCAATTCTGAGGCACTGACATCACTTCTGCTGTTTAATTCTCTTTGCCTGTTCCCTTGGCCTTTCAACCAGGCCTCCCAAAAAGGGGGTCAGCTGAGAAGAAAAAAGTGTTACTGCAAACTTTGCAAGAGAACATTAGGTGGTGTGTCATGACCAAGAAGTGCGTTTGTACGTTACACAAAATAAAATACACACTGTGAGTTGACATTTTTTCATACATACTCAAAAGCAAGCAGCTGTGGATACACACACTGTGTCATTCAGCCTTGGACACTCCCTACGGCCAGCAACAACCTGCTGATCACAGCCTGAAGTCCTCTAGTCACACAGACAGGCTTTTCCAACACATCTCCTCCTTTGGCAACCTCCATGAGAACCAGCCAAAAAAAAAAAAAAAAAAAAATCACTAATCATAAAAAACAACAACCCAGGAATGAAGCCTGTGGTTTTGTGGGTGTAGAGCCCTCACTTGCTCCCAGCCAGTTTTGGATGCCCTGCTCTGCAGTTGTCACACTGCGGAGGTGGGCGAGCGTCACATCAATGAACAATGTGCCTTTCAGTCAAATTTCAAGTATTGCTGCTTGAAATGTTGCTGAGCGGCTGCTCACACAAGGTCGTTCCTGTGAACACCAGCCATTGGGCTCCAGCAAATACTTCCCAAACCACGGTTTGAAGCTCCCTGGAAACAGGACTGCTGTTGTCTTATCTTTGGACTCCTAGCTTGACCACCTCTACATGTAAGAGGTGAATAGGCACACTTAGGTCTGTGTGCCTTTGGGGACATGGATATCAAGAAAGACCTCAGTGCTATGATGATCAGCAAACTGCAAAAACATTAGCCAGACAGTGTGCCCCCAGCAGACACCTTGTATTTCTCTGCTTCATGTATACTTCAGGGAAAGGAAGAAAAAAACCCCCTTCTTATGCCTAACTCATCTTTTTTGCAGACATCTGCCTCCAAGACTGTCCCTCATTGAACAGATAATTTCCACAGTTTACCTTGCTGAGGTTCCCCTCTCTGCTTTCAATGCACAGATTTCTCAGCAGGAAAGGATGTTCTTCTGCTGAAGGTTTCATGGATCAGTAGCCCAGGGACAGGGGGAATCTTGGAGCAGGCAAAAATCCACAGACTAATTCCAGACTTATGAAAACTAACTTCAAAAACAAGCCCATCATCAATGTGCTTCAATTCCCTGTACAGATGTTGGCTTCTACTCTGGAAAATGATTAGCGATTTACAAATTAGACTGTTAAAAATCGCTGTGCTTAACCAACAGCCGTTGCTTTCCCCATTTACCATTTGCAACCATTTGATAATGCTTTGTATGAAAGAAAAAGATATACTACACTGGTTCAGATGAATCATCAAGCCAGATCAACATGCTGGCCCTGACAGTGGCCATGGGAGACGCTATTCAAGGACAGCACATGAGCTGGCCATCTTCTGCTGTCTGTTAGACTCCCCACAGCATCCACAGTGGTTACACCACAAACATTACCTCCCTCGTCCTCTCCTGTCTGTCGTGTTCTCGACACACGTCCTGCCCGTTTTGAGAACCAACATGATGAAGTGCCCTAGTTCCAATCTTAAACTGTTTATTCTTCTTTCTAAATTATGTTAAAGAAACTGAAGAATTTTGCCCCTCGACTTTTAAAAGTCACATTTGATACCAATAAAATCCACCATTCCTATTAATATAATCATAGAATCATTTAGGTTAGAAAAGACCTTTAAGATCATCTAGTACTTATTTATGGAGTATCCTTCTAAGCACTAGATGTTTTAAGCACCTTACAGTTCCAGGCTGAAACCCTTCTTAGCTTAAACATAGTAAATAACTTGCCTATAAAGTCAAATACTCCATTTTAAATATTAGCAGCTGGTAGCACCAGCATATGTTGACTTTATTATGGATTATTCTCATGTGGCACAAATACAAGAATGGTAGAGTTTAAAAGTAAAAGCTCCAAATTAATCTTTAAATGCTTTAACCAAATATCAAGGCTTTTTCTGCAAAAGTCTAAATAAAATCTTTATCTGTGCTTAGAAGCTCATGCAAATGTATTCAAAATGTACTCTCTGGATCTCTTACCATGGCAGATTGGAAGCTGCTAAAACAAATACAAGATCATCAGATCGGGCCAAGCCATCCATCTGCACCAGTAATTCTGTTTTCATCCGCCGACTTCCTTCATGTTCACCACTACCAAGATTCAGAGAAATATTATTTGCTCAGTGCATTAAAGTAATCATCTTTATTTATACAGTGTCATTCACAGCAACTGAGCCCTTGTCACAGTTTTGCCCCAGTTCAAAGCATGATTAAGCTCCATTAGCTAACATCTAAGCACTAAAATCAAGCTTTCTAATGATTACTTAAATGGACTCTTTTCAGAGCATTAAAGTGAGGAGAATGCACTATTACTGAATCCAAAGAAAGTATTTTTTTTTTCTTCATATTAATCTCTACCTAACGTTGATGTTTACTGGAAAACAGCTAAGGCTTCGATTGCTTGATCTATATGAGAGAATTTTTATAATGTGACAGTTGCCATTAAATAACTAACACACCTACCTATTCAGGGCAACTACTGGCATTTTCCTGTGAGTCAACGTTAAGTGGCCACAAGAAGATACACCTACTATTGAATTCAATGTTTTGCAAACTATTCTATCAAAAGCAAACAGAAAAAATATGCTGTATCGAAACGAATTTAAAAGTGGGGCAGCGACCACCCAGAAAGGATCCTGCCGCAAAAAGAGAAGGGGAACTTAAGCAAAGTGCTAAGAATTCTGGCCCTGATCCAGGTAACCAATTTTGCAGGAAACCAGTTTGAACTCTTGGTCCCAGATGTGGAGTTCTTGGAAACTCCTGGATCAAACCCAGAGAAAACATCAGGGCCTTAGATGGTAAGAGCTACAATTCAGGTTTAATGGCTTATTTCTGCAAAGGCATCCACACACCGGTGCCAAGTCAATATTTAATAAGGATATGTAAAAATAACTACATAATCTTAGATGAAAATCCTTATTAAAATATATAATCCAGTGATGTTAATGAGAGTTTTAAAAAGTATATATGAAGGCAAAATTTGCCCCATAATTTATAGATATTAACTGACAATTATTACAAGTTGTATCTTTATGATATGGCATATTCTATTTATAAACCTTTGTGAGCATAAAATTTACAGTACATAAAAACCACTGTAATGGGCTCCTAATGGTTATAACAATATTTTTATATTTCTGCTGCTTCTTCCCCATCCCTAAGCTTTGCAATCTGTTTTTTCACTATAAACTGTCTGCACCATGGATTACAATAATAACGTCCTCCCATTCCTGCATCTGGAAGTCCTGACAATGCCACCAAAATTTGTCCCATTAATGAAAATACCATTCCACCGTGTACACTCCACCTTACTCTGCTACCCCTAAGCCGGTCCAATGCGTCACAAAATCAGCTGCTTCTTACTCACCTTTAACATTATGTGTTGTTTCCTCCCCACTGCCTTTATTTCCACTTCAAACCCCTTATTTTAAAGTACAGCACCACTAGTTAGTCTTGCACCTCCCTCCTTCTCACAGTCTTGCTGGACCCATAGTCCCTTGCTAATCATCGCACAACCTGTCTTTCATGCTTGCTTCTCTACTGATCTCATCTACTGTGAATGAAACAACTGCTACATCTCGCTCTTTAAATCCCCCCAGTGTATGCAATGCTTCCATGAAGCGGTACTTGTGGAGCTGATTCTGACAATAATACACTGCGAGGCTTCTAAAGTTGACAACAGAACAACAGAAAAAAATACCTAATAAAAAAAGTCACAAAAATTACCATTATCACTCAAAGCAATTATAATGTCAATAAAATCTAAAAGCCAAGACTTTCAGGGCCCAGTCGTGCTCCTGTTGAAGTTTACTGAGTAGCCTCAGGCTTTAGTTTAGCTAAGATTTGTGTCTAACAGGTACACTGTATGATTAAACATTGGTCAGCACACTGACTGAACTGAACACACACACGCGAGTGAAAAGATGCAGTAAAAGGAGGACAAATACTCTCCTAAAGCCATAGGAAGTAGTCTCATCAGTTACCCAGAAATAGTGCCTCTTTGACTCATAACTGAATCCAGCTCATCCAAGAAAATTGTGGAAGGAGCATGATAGCGGGCAAGCTCAAATAATACCTGTTTAGAGAGAAGAGTAAACGTGACAGACAAGATTAACAAGAAAATTAACACAAAAAGGCGCTAAGGGCCACTGGCACAGAAGATAAGTAACAGTAGCCACATTCCAAATTTCTAGGACAAAAAGGGATATCTACTGGGAAAAAGCTCTGGGTAGGCTGAGGATCCCTGAATCCTCTCATGTTCCAGAAGGTTTGTAAAGTAGATATAAAGAACATAGGCTTGTAATCCTGTCTTTATATATAAATCTTCCTGGCTAAATCCTATCAGAGTACCCTGTGAATAATGGGATAGAAGAAAATGATCCATCAGAGGATTCTGGGAACTCCTAAATTTTTATCAGAGATTAAACATCCGGTTTTTGTTGTTGCTCCATTTGTAATTTTTTAAATAACGATTTGAGAAAAACACCCTAAAAATCAGCTGAACCATAATGAAAGAAAATGGACCGATTCTCTTGATAAGAATCAAGCAATTCTTTTGGTTTTCCTAGTGAAAAAAACACCATAAACTGCTTGAACAATCAAGATTAAAAAATGGAATATTAAGCTGACACACAAAATCTGGGTTTGCCCTTTGAAAAGAGGTTTCATCTATTTTTCTGTAAACATGGAGAAGCTTATATTAGCAGTAAAAACACTGTCAGTTCTTCTTCAGTTAAGTGTTTGAGTTTTTAAATGAATATCACTAACAATATACATATTTTTAAATCTGTTTTCTTAAGTGTTCAGTTTAAAAAGTGCTGGAGTAATATATATTATTTCCTGCACTTCGGATATGAAGCACGGGGTTTAAATTATTTGCCCAGAGTCACAAGTAGTCCATGACCAGTCTACAATTTTACTACAAATATAAAATCACACCAATACAGCTGAGAATCGAGGAAAACAGGATGAGCGAACATTCCTCCAAATGACCACAAACCCCATATATACTTCACACAACTTCAGAAAACTCCTGCACCAGCCTCATGTCATTTTAGGATACAAATTCACACAATACTTTTCTTAGAGCTGTACCAATCCACAATCTTATTTCATTTCTGGATTCTGCCAAAAACTCAACTATGGGTGAAATGCCGCAAATTCAATATCATTGCAAATGCTGCAGCATGTTCACAAAACCCCTTTTGGATAACGGTGTTGAAAAACAGACTGTCCCATCCCTACTCCTGCCAGAAAGGAAACTTCTGGGAAGCTACAGAGACAGATGTCAGGAGGATCAATAACATAGGAGGTGAATGTCAGAAGAAAAATGTGCCATTTTAAAGGACAAAGGACACATGCAGAATAATTATGCGTTGCAGACATTGCTTAAATTTCAAGAGAGATTAACAATGCTTGTAATGCCATTTGCCGAGTGCAATCTGTTAATGCTTATTCATTTTCAAGAGCTCAGTATCTATCTAAGCGTAGCCTAAGAGATGAGTGTAAAGAAAAGCTAAGAGCTTGTGGATTTTTTACACTGAAATGGCGGACACGACGGAGAGATTAGGATGGGCATCTTAGGGCAAGGATGTGACACCTGAATCCCTGAATCTTTTTTGTATCACAGTTGAGCCATGCATGCTACTTCCTAGTCTATATGCAAAAATATATTTACCATCAAACTACCTTCCTTAAAACAACTTTACATCTGTGCTTGACTGTAAGATCTTTGTGACAAGGGAATTCTTTGCCAATTCTGTGCCCTGAAGACTAAGAATAGTAGGGAATTTGGGAACCTAAATAACATTTTGTAGGGAGCCTTGGAGCTGAGCCTTGCAGAAAGGATGTGAAGTGCTTTGAAGGGGTCACTAAGCGAACAGTATTTTAGTTAGGAATTCTGCTTGCCTGTCTACTATTCAGCGAGTCAAAAATCTTTGCTGCCTTCAGGACATCTGCTTCATCTTACATTACAGAAGTAAAATTCCACAGCAAGAATCCATTGTGAGACTTCTGCAGAACTGACGTTATTCCCATTTAAAGAACTGGATACGAACAGAGTCACATGTTTTGTCCAAGACAGGAAAGATTATGAATATCAGAGGAATACTCACTTTCCAGTTCCGTGTTAAACTCCAGTTCTTTAAGTGGGAACCTGATGTTTGTTAAAGTACAAAAAAGAAGATAATAATTCTTACCCGGACGAGTTTTTCTGAATCACCCCTCCATTTGCTGACAATGGTGGATGCCGATATGTTGAAAAAGGTTGTATTGCATTCTGTGGCAACAGCCTTTGCAAGCAAAGTTTTTCCAGTACCTACAAACAACAGCATTGAAGAAATTCACTCTCTAAAGAAATACAATGCAAATGTTTGAATAATTCCCCTCACCCTACTATCGGTCAGATAAAATGACCAAAATAGAAAAAGTCATAGAATCACAGAACCATAGAATGGTTTGGGTTGGAAGGGACCTTTAAAGGCCACCTAGTCCAACCCCCCTGCCATGAGCAGGGACATCTTCAACTAGATCAGGTTGCTCAGAGCCCCGTCCAACCTGACCTGGAATGTTGCCAGGGATGGGGCATCTACCACCTCTCTGGGAAACCTGGGCCAGTGTCTACACCCTCACAGTAAAGAATTTCTTCCTCATATCTAGTCTGAATCTCCTCTCTTTTACTTTAAAGCCATTACCCTTTGTCCTACCACAACAGGCCCTACTAAAAAGTTTGTCCCCATCTTTCCTGTAGGCCCCCCCCTTTTAGGTACTGGAAGGCTGCTATAAGGTCTCCCCAGAGCCTTCTCTTCTCCAGGCTGAACAACCCCAACTCTCTCAGCCTGGCCTCATAGGAGAGGTGTTCCAGCCCTCTGATCATTTTGTTGCCCTTCCAGGATTGTCTGGAGAAACTCAGGTAATACAGCACTGCCAATTCATTCCCCAAATTCTGAAGTACTCCATGCTGAAACGGTCAAGATGCCTTCTGTGGCAAGTACACTTAAACATTCACAGGAACAAATGG
Source organism: Burhinus oedicnemus (assembly GCA_008921705.1). NCBI lineage: Eukaryota > Metazoa > Chordata > Aves > Charadriiformes > Burhinidae > Burhinus > Burhinus oedicnemus. Next base: position 2,334,852 of record VFFE01009207.1, read on the forward strand.
AGTTTACCGCAGCAATAGCCTTTGCAACCTGACTCAGGTGGCACTTGTGCCCTCTGTCCCCTCCCAGCCACACTCACGGTGGTAGTGCTTGTGTCAAGGTGGAGCAGAGGGAGCAGTGAAGCTGTGCTGACATGGAAAACACCCAGCTAGCACAGCAGAGGGCAAAGCTTCCACCCCATTCCCAAAACAACCCCCAGATGCAGAAGGCAGAAAGGACATTTTCCTTAAGAAGGTGAGTCCATGCCAGATTTATTCACGTTTTGTAAGACCAGGTCAAGCCAAACTTGATTAATATGGCCCAAGCTGCACGAAAACAGAGATACGAGTTCTCACTCCTTGGAATGGTTAGTATGAGTACTGTTTGTGGAAGATTCAGGTGTAGAAATAGTCAAGGGTTGTGAGAAAGGCAAATGGACAGGTTTGAGTGTCAGAGAGAGCTGTCATCATCCAACATTGTCTCCTTTTATTTCACATTACAGAACATGTTCTTTATTAACACGTTTGATCTAATTAGCATCAATGATTTATCCATGGGACAAAACCAGAAGCAGTGATAAACAAGCAGATATGGTGTAAAGCTCTCCATACCTGGTGGTCCATACAGCAATAATCCTTTCCAAGGAGACAGAATGCCTGTAAACAGCTGGGGGTACTGTGGAAACAAAAAAGTAATTCAGGGATTAAAAATGTATCATACATAGCAAAATGCAAGGGATTCTAACCCCTACCCCACTGCTCCTAATGCATTCAGGAAACCTAAGAAATTTGAAGAGAGGGAGATAAAACCCATCCAAAACAATATAATATATATGATTAGAGTACTGAGAAAAATACTGTATTTACCATTTGAAATCTCTTTTAAGTGAATTCTTTAAATGCAATGGGTTTGATATTCTCTTCTATGAGTCATTTTCCATTGAATTAATATAGATTAAATCCAGCACCTCTTACATTGCCAGAGGTGCCAAAGAATAGGACCCAACACCTATAATTTTAATATTGAAAGGCCATTTTCCTATAGGAGAATGCGTATGCCGTTGTCAGATGAAACAGAAAGAGGAACAGTTCTAACATGAACAGCCTACAAAAGCACTGAAATACTGAGAACTCTAAAACACCACTGTAATGACAAGGAAAACGCTAACGAGCCCAACACTGGTTTTCTCAAAACTATTTAGTGCCTTACCCTTATGGGATAAACAACTGCTTCCTTGACTAGCCTTTTAGCCGCATCCAGTCCAATAATATCATCCCACTTCACATTTGGATTATGGAGATAAATGTCCTGCAACATACATCGCATCCTGTTAGTAAAATTTAAGTTCTTCTGCACTAGCATAACAACCTCTGGGAAAGTAAAAGACTCAGTTATGAAGTAACAGTGATAATAAGTGATGTAAACTGTATTATTTAACCCTACGTACTAGGGACCTCCCAAGAGGAAAGCTTACACAGCAATGATTTCGACAGAACTGCTACATTGTGCCTTGCTTCCCCTCAAGCCCCTATTTTTCCTACGAGCATATACACTGCCAAATGTATATGCTGAGCAGATCTGTTTCTCAGATCCATTTTTTGTTAGTTGGTTGTAATAACCAGGTAACAGACGATGAGCTATCATGATATGAAGCCTAATATTTTGTCTCTGATGCTGGCAAGTATTGGATGTTTAAAAAAACCCAAAGTATAAGCAATAGGAGTGACATGTCAGTTCGTATTTACAGCCACCAAAAATCTGCCACCAAAGGACTTTGATAATTAAAATTACATCTTAGTCTTTGAGTTCAAACACGCTTTGACATTCATTCTCCAGTGGATTTCTCTTACCTCTTTTTTGAATGTGCTTATTCTGTAGTAATGTGTTCCACAGTTTAATCATGTGCAATGCGAAAATACTTTTGTTTGTTTTAAACTTGATGCTCAGCAATTTTATGGCTGCACCTATTACTTATAAGTAACAGTGAAAAATTGCTATTTACTCCACACTATGCAAGATTTTATATGCGGCAAGAAAAGGTACAAGAAACTCTAAAAGGAGGAAAATTTTGCCCTAAGCACCTATCAAAAGATAGTCGGTAATTAGTCTATGCCCTGAAGCACTCATTAAATTAATTTCATTTAATTCACCGAACTTTCCAAATCTTATGAATCTTTCCATTTGCCTTAACAATATTTGGTGACTTTGCGTTCCAGAGACTAATTGTTCTGCAGAAAATATCATATCCTCAATACATATACTTGGGATAAATTCTGCTCTCCAGTATAAACAGGCAGTCCCCAGAGACTGAAGAAAAATTATGTGCTTATATCCGAGGGGAAAATTTGATTTAATACAATTAGAAAAATTATTTATATACAGTAGATTACACTTTCCCTTTCTATTAACAGCAAATTAAGATGAATCAGATTTATGATACTAAGTAGAGACTTCCATAACTGTTTCCAAATTAAATTAGATTGTGTTGTGAAATAGATACCACATGCTATTTATTTTTATTGATTTACACAGTGTTGATTACCATAGCAACTAGGAACATACCAGCACAATTTAAAAAACATACCATAATGAAGGCTAAGGCAACCTTATTGCTTTTTGCAAAAGCAGCAGCAAGAACAACACTATTTTAAAGGTTTACCATAAATTAAAAACCAGACAGGAACTGAAATGAATGACAATTTTCTGACTTTAAGGTTGGAAATGTCTTAGATTTCAGTTCTACTAAATTGCAAATCCAAAATTTGCAGACCAAGAATTTGGGCGATACACAGCTACAAAAATTAGTCAGCAAAAGTCTTCCAGGCTTTATAAACAGATGATTTTAAGTATGTGGGAGCAACTGCTGATACCATTTCTGATGCTTATATCCAGAAAGAGTCACAACACTATCCAATATTGTGATACTATGAAGCGTTTTGGACAAGTGCCTCGTGGGGTTTGGGAGGTGATGCATGTGAAGCATTTACCTGCTTCATAGCCAGGCTGATCTGCAGTAGCCCAGGGCCTGTGTGCTAGACTGCACCTCCACCCATGAAACTGTGCTGATGATGTTGGGATTCCAAACTGTCCATCCTGGAAGGATCCCCAATCTGCCCTGGGATACAGTGTATTATCGATGGTGCCCACGCAGCTCCTGTGCTGGGACGAGGGAAGGGCACTGCTTGCACAGCCTACAGTAACAGCATCTCTCAACTGCGCCAAGCGAGAAAAGACAGAGTCCAGCTCATGCAGGCAGCACAACGCAAGGCACAGGACTAGTATGAAAAGAATGTGGGAATGTCAGTGTCTGATAATTTTGGTACGTGGTATCTAGTAGATAAACTCAGAATCAGGATCTTGCTGTGATGCTGGCACACCATCCACACTGAATACAGCCCCATGCCTTGAATGGAAACTGCACCAACAGAGTTGAATCAAGGTTTTTCCCACCATTTGATCACAGTCAGATAATACATTAGATAATTGTTGGGGTTAGCTAATACATTTAAATCTCTTTTTTCAGTGAAATATTGTACATTTTCTGTAGCAATAAGAACAAATGGAAAAGCTATGACAGTCTCATGGGTACAGCATGATTAGATTACATGTTCCCCATTAGAAAGGAACGGTCTTAATTACTTCCTCCCATTGTGTATCAGAAAGAAACATCGTTACATGTAAAGAAATGGCTTGTTGGGATTTGCATGATAAGAAAAATAGCTTGCACATTCAAGAATAAGAATATCAGTAACAGTAAAAAGAAACAAACGACATTCTCGGATGACACAGATAACCAAGATCTCTACACAACTGAAATGGAGATCCGATCTTACTTTGCTGACAACCGTTGCAAGTTCTCTCATCTCTCCACTCATGCCAATAAAAGCACTAAGGGGTTTCAATAATCGTTCCTAAAAAAGACAAACATAAGCTCTTGTCAGACTTCAATTATTTTTAAACAGACGAACTATGGAATAGTTTCAAAAAGGCTGAGACATCATAATAATACCAACTTTTAAAGCTTTAAAGATATGGATAATAATAAAGATTTTGAAGTAAGCCATATTTACAGTAACTCATCTTTTCATCTGACAGAATCTAATCGTGAATTAACATTAAAATGAGCAGCTCTCTTATTGCACATGTAGTCCTACACACGCCCTACACAGATTAAGAGGAGTGAAAAATGTAACTAATGGGTCACCACATCGTCACATTCTCTGTTTTGAAAGTCTCTTCCAGTGTAGCAGTTGCCAGCCGAAGTGGCACTGAGTAAGCTGGATGCTCTGTCCGAGAAGCTACGGATTATGTCAAGGAGTGATTGCTTTACTGAAAATTCTCTATCTCAACCATCTAAACGCTGTTCTTGTCTCAGCTGAGGTGAACACTAAAGAACATACTGAATTCAAAGGAACCAAAATTTCACCCTTAGATATTCTGTGAGTTTCTGCAATTTTTTTTTTTTTTTTGTGAATCATAAGGTATCATTTCTATTTGTTGTCCTGTTCAAAGAATAAACAACTGTCAACAAATTAGACCAGTATCAGGTATGACTGTCCACTCAAGAAGAAACACACCACTCAGAAATCTAAGCCCTTTTTTAGCACTGGGGAATGAAGACATCATCATTGTGGTATCCAATTTTGTTCCTAGTTATATCAAACTGATGTTCACGTTCATTGGATAGAAATATGAACAGAAACACTTACTGAAGGATCTGGATCACAATTAAGGCTGTTCAAGGCTATTTCATTTGATGATACTTTCACAACATCCTGAACCATCCCATGGAAGTCAGTTACTTGGCCCTAAAGGAGAAAATAATGTTTTGATAGGCTTTAACTGTTAAAACTGCAGTGGACCAAATTTTGCTTGCCATTACAGTCCTAAATACAGCAAAAACTGACCACAGAATCTGTGGTAGCAATGGGAGAAGAATGCACATCTCCTCACTCATTGCAACAATTTAACTGCAGAGCTTCTTATCATCTCATTCAGGAATTTGAAATTTATCTTCAATTTTAGCTGTTACCTGTGTTTTAAAAACAGAAATATTCTTCCTTCTTGACGATGTTTGAAATACTATTTAATGCAAGTAGAGCCTCCTATGCAAACAATTACTGCCCAAATCATAAAATTGACCTTTCAGCTAATTATACAACAACATTTTATATAAAAATATACACAAAAAGCTTGCATTTCATATTTGTGAAAAACTTTCATGTGTTTTTTTCTACATACACATTTCCATCATAAATCACATACTAGGTTTCCACCAACCCTTCTTGGGCGAGTGCTGTCTCCTCCAGGTTTGTCTACTGCTGAGATGCTCAAGCCAAAGTCAGATTGCTCCGGAGTAATTGCACTGTCATTATTCTAAAGAAAAATCAATTTTAAAACAGATGTGTTGCCAAGTAGATGAGTTGCAGATATTCCATTAGAGGTATCATCCCACCTCTTCATACATGCCCAGGTGAGCTGTATCATTACATGGAAGTTGCAAGAGTAATCCTGTTAGTTGTCAGACAAACCACTGTGCATTTAGACTTCATCTGACTGGTGAGAGCCATGGCTCTAGAGCTCAGCATTCAAGTTATTTCATGCAAAGAGCTTCCATTTTAAGTTGCAGAAATCTGCATCTTACATAGCTATGAACAGGAATACTTAATGAACAGTGGAAGCGACAGGCACAGCATGTCAACTCAGAAATGAGGAGCTATTTTAGGATTTTAAGTTACTTCGACATTCACTTCACAGCAGTTATTGCTGTGAAGTCCAAAAGCTGGTGTTTTGGTTTTTTAAGGGTGAGACCTGGTCAGAGCTGAGCTCCTCCCTATGTAGGAATATAGACAAGGACTTAAAACAGTAAAAAAAAAAAGTTCTCCTTCACCCCGTTCCTCAAAAGCTATAACAGACACAGTGCTTGCCCACCAACCTCCTGTTCCTGCTCCCTCCTCTGTAAGGCATGGTAATAAAGTAGTTTTCACAGCAATCTTACCAAAACGAGACTCACAAAACTGAAAATTACAGAGCCAAATTACTCCTCCAATCTCAAACACCTTATGCACTGTGAAGATGCTTACAGCTGACACCAGACTTTCGACTCGGTTTGTTTGTCTTGCTTTCTGGCACTAAAGCATGAATCTACTGCTATTAATGGGAAAACTCTGGTTGCTTTCATTATAGTTGGATTATATGACTCCTTTTCCTCTAATTTTTGCCTGTGAGTGGCTCCCCAACTCACAGCCAAAAAGCATGAAGTCTTGCATCTATAATCCTTAAATTACATAATTAGTAAAACCTATTAGTTACACAATTAATTGTGTAACTCACATCCTCTTGCTGCCTATAGCTTCTCAAAATAAAATCACATTAATTTCAGCTGTAAAGCTGCCAAGATAAAACACGTTTAAACCTGTTTGGGGCTCTCCTTGGTGGATGACTTAAATTCTGTTGTACTCCCAGGTGAAGTTTTTGACAGTGGCCTTTGCACTGTCTGATGTTTGAGCCTTGGGAGATTCTGAGAAGAGCTTGCTATCCTAGAATTAAAAAAACAGTATCTTGAAAGGCTTTCACAACTTCTTTTTTCCTTCAAAATACCAAAAGATTAAAAGGCAGAGTTTTCAAATAAAGCAGTTTTGCGCTAACTTTACTCCCGCTGAAGTTAAAGTACCAATTTCAATCACAGCAAAGTTCAACGCTCGCTGCCTTCAAACACGCCACCACACTGCAGAAACTTTGTAAATTGTCTGCATCTCCATTTCAGAAACAAGTCTCTATTTTCCTCTAAAAGGTACAGAAAAATGCACCACACAGTCAGCAGCATGACTCTAGGCTTTAGTATTCCTGTGGTATCACAACATTATTTTAACCAGGCTGCATATTGCTTTTATAGGAAAATTTTCTGCCCAGAAAAAATCCCATGCATTTCTCTTACCTTCTTGGTCTTCCTCCAGTGCTCAGCTGTTGTTTATTTTCTGCTGTGGCAAAATTAATATTAACATGGAAAACAATTAAGGATATAAAAAAGGGCAACTTGATTTTTTCTTTTTTTCCCCTTCAAATACATTTTTGAGCACACATTAATGACCTTAGAAATAACAATGCATAAACAGGAACAGCATGATTATATGCAACGCAAGCTTGCAAAAATGTTTTGAAAACAAACTGATATTGGAGAGAGCAGTTTGGCTTCAGGCTTGTTAAATTTTAGGCTCATTCAGTCTTTGGTTTCTTTGCTTACATTTTAAAACTAATATAATTTTGACAGTATAATGGACACTACCAGAAATTAGATCAAGCACAACAAACTAATTTAATATATCAGACAGAATGCTTATTTAATGCTAATAATTTTTCCATTGGTGAATTGGGAAATAAGAATTTATCTCACTCTTCTTAATAATAATTTTATCATGTTCAACATACCAAGACATCATAAATGTCACGTTGCAATGGTGGTTATCAAACTATGTTATTTTTTGCACTTATATAATTTGAAACAATTTCAGTCAAAGAAAAGCTTTTTTCACAAAATGTCAAACTCGCAAAGCCCAGATCTGAACTCCTAAAGCCGAGGGTTTGTATCATACTAGCATGCACCCCGTTGTTCCAAAAATACATCTCCTATCAGTGTTCTCTTGCACCCAGATTCTCATACACTTACACAAAATAATGCTGCCCAAGTAGCTGTTTCACTGAAAGAGCTGGGGAACACCGTGTACTTAGAGGCAGCAGAGCCCATGCGAGAAACTTGTAATCCTGTGGGTACATCTACAACACTGCAAACTGCAATTCAGCACGGAAACGAGTTGATTGTGTAGGATTTGCTGAGAGTATTACAAAGCATCTAGCAGGAAGGAGCACCACATTAATCGTTTTGTTTGGCCTGCGTATACCATGATCTGACCACTGACACCATTTAAGGCAGGTCACAAGGAACCAAGCAGGGGCTTCTCAAGAGACACATGCAGGAGAGAAGCTGCTTAGGCTTCAGGGGAAAAGGATGATACATCCCTGCCGGCATAGTTGCGATTCTGAGCTTGGGTAATGGCAGAGCGCCTCATGTCTGAGTAGCTTTACTGACCAAAAAATGGGTACTGAGAGCTTGTAATTGCTAAGAGTGGCTTTTTGGGAATCATTTTTTCACTTGGATCACGGATCGAGCCTTGGCTACCACTCAATTTGACTAAGTATGATGTTGACAAATGCTTTGTAATACATTTTCCTTCTTGATTCATAACAAATCCCTTTGTTTTTGTCCTGCAAGGCTGCTCTTCTTTGTATTAACACCAATCAATAGGTTCTAGCCGTAAACCTCTTTTTCATGCAGATAGTGTTTGCTTCCAGCTAGTACTATCTTCTACATCACCATGAATGTAATGATGACTAGTAGCTTTAGTACCTCTCAAAATCATTTCACCTATACAGGTAATTTTATTATATTGATATAATGTTTCATTTACCTGTGATTTCAAAGTTGTTGGCAGCCATATGAAACAATGACAACTGCTCAGAGATGTTCCCTGGCTAATCATCCCCTTCTCCGATGATTATATTTTTCTTACAGACAAACAGAGATATTGTTTTCTGTACCCTCTAAGCTCTTCATAACTGATTCTTATACAGTTATTCTTATGGCTTCTATAAGTTACATTTTGTGCTCAAGTACAAAACCATTCAGGCTCTCAGGGTCATAAAAGAACACTCCTATTCTGATTTGCCTTGTTCTGTATCATTCATTTATACCTCAGACTTTACGTCCTTTAGAGCAAATAAACCTATTACTCATTTGGCACATTACCTTTAGTATATGAAAATGTGCAAAATAAATGGTTAAGGCGACTAGTGGTGATAAAATTCTAAGCACTAGCTTGGATGAGCTAACATACAGTATTTCATTTAAGTGCCTTATTTTAATTTAAAAATTAAATCCAAAATAGAACAGACTTACTATTCTCTCCTCATGAGAAGAAAGATATGAAATATTAAAATATATCTATGCCATAATACTTTGTCCTTACACGGCATTTTCCGATATCAAAGCAGTTTTTAAAAGACAGAAAAATATCACCTTCTTGTTCCTCTACATAAAGAGAGAAGGAAAAGCAGAAGGGCTCAAAGCCCCATATCTCAATTCTTACGGCCTATGTGCTAGAACTACAGCTCTGTAACTGTAAGAGGGTTCAAACATTACATGCTGACATGCACGAGAAGTGTGGTGTGTATATCCAGCAAATACATCTTTTAGGCTTTGAGAAACAAAAGCTTTCTTTCTGGAAAACAGCCACATACCAGTGTCCAGGCCTTTTTTGGTAATTTTAGGATACTTTTGAAATTTTACAAAATAATAGCTTTCATATTCCATCAAAATTGTCTCAAGATCAATGTTGTCACAAACTTCAAAGCCACGTAAACTTAATTTTGTCTCTTGTTCCAAAGCATTTGCAGCATCGCCATACCTGGTAATTTCAAAAAAACAAAGATCAAAAAACTGAGAGTCATTATCTTACTCTGATTTTTGAGAGAAAAAGCAAACAATAGCATTGGTAGGTATATGGTATTTTTAACCTGCCCACAACTCTACTTATTATGAAAGCATAAACTCTATTTAAAAACCCTTTGCTGATTGCTCTATTTTTAAATTATATAGGACATTTTTGTTCCAGAAACTGAAACAATTTAGCAAAGTAAACTGCCAAGATATATAATAGCAGTTTAGTTCCTTCTCACATCAAACCAAAGGGCCAAGCTGTCTATCCACCCAACCAAGGACAGAAGCACACATTACGGGAGGTCAGACACACACAAACGCACAAATGTAGAGCACTTATTTAAATAACGTACCCTTCCTCCATTAAATAATGCCAAATTAGAACGAGGAGATTTTTTCGACGAGCTTGTGTTCGCATCTCATCCTGTGAATAAAGACAGAACTCTAGATCAAATGTAATATTCTCTTTATTGCTGTAAACAGCATCTAAATGTAGCCTGTGGAAACAAACAAATTAAAACAACAGCATGTAAGAATTGTAAAATAACCCACTGTTAATAAACAGAGGGAAAGTGGTTTTCAATGTAATTTTTCTTACACATCATCAGGGCTACTGGATGGGTAGAAACCTTTTCCTAGAGAAGAGAAAATTACTTTGAGGTTGAAAAAATAACTTACTTCCCTTACTATGGTTATGGATCTCCAACATGTTGAGGCTGCTGTGAATTTCAGGGTAGGACTCTTGCAGACCTCATGTACAGCGTCTCCAAGCGCTGCGCAAGGAAATCTTGTGCTCCAGCATGGCTGTGTTCCTCCCTCTAGAAACTAGAAACCCATTTTCTGAGTGCTTGGAGAAGTGGGGATGGAGAAAAGGTCTGGGATCTGCATAACTGCACTACAAAGACCACCTGTACACTGCTGGCACCTCCCAATTCACTGACCTTGACATTTAAACACAAGTGAAATACAGAATATTTGAAGAATTAGTCGTCTGGGATAACACCAAACTTGCCCGATTTTAACACATGAGTGACCGAAGTCACAGATCATAAATCATAGAACAGTTTGGGTTGGAAAGGACCTTAAAGATCATCTCATTCAAAACCCCTTGCCGTGGGCAGGGACACCTCCCACTAGACCAGGTTGCTCAAAGCCCCGTCCAACCTGGCCTTGAACACCTCCAGGGATGGGGCAGCCACAGCTTCTCTGGGCAACCTGGGCCAGGGTCTCACCAACCTCACAGTCAAGAATTTCTTCCTAAAATCTAATCTAAATCTCCCCTCTTTCAGTTTAAAACTGTTCCCCCATGTCCTATGGCTCTGCTCCCTGATCAAGAGTCCCTCTCCAGCTTTCCTGGAGCCCCTTTAGGCACTGGAAGGGGCTCTAAAGTCTCCCCGGCGCCTTCTCTTCTCCAGGCTGAACAATCCCAACTCTTTCACAGCCTGTCCTCATAGCAGAGGTGCTCCCAACATGCCCAAATTTCAATATGGAGTCAGTTCCCTGGATTTCTTCACCGAGACTGGAGAACCTAAAGTAATTCACATATGGTTCAGCGATAAAAACAAGGCAGTGTAAAACATCTTTGCCATCATTCAGTGAAGCTACATCTGAGGGAGCATAAAGTGCAATATCAAGAATAGCAAAAGGGACAGCGGAAACAGGAATCTCACGAGATACTGGAACAAAGTCTTACTCTGATGAAACATGCCATATATGCTGAGTGTCTGCAGAGAAACCCTGAGATTTTTAGGGTCATAACAGAAGTTGCTACAGGGACAGCTCTAGAAATGAGCACATCGACTTTGATCTGCCTCATTGGGATTTGAAGCTGGGGCCGCAGGAAAAGCAGGTATGGCCAAACCCATATTTAGGCAAATAAATTATTTCCTTCCTCTTTTAGGATGCTAACATTCAGCATTATTTATGAGGACCCAGTGTGAGCATGAAAGACTGGCCCTTACTCAGTGGATGGCGAAAGGGCAGAGGTTTCTGTCGCTTGCACAGCACATATGTATTCCTGATCATGTTGCACAGTAATGCATGTACAGACCCCCACTTCTACCCCCAGTTTCCCTCTCTTCTACCCCAATTGAACAGTGCCTGAAGAATCGAACATCCCTGAGAAAAAGCCTAGCCCATATGTTAGGGAACTGCAGGAGACAAACCCACAAATCTTTGTCCTCTTCGGACTGGAAATGGAGCTTCAGCATCTGTAAGCCATGACTTTTGCTGCTCTCTACCAGTGCCTGATGCACAAACAAGCCAAAGAATTACTATTTACCCAGGCTTGTTTTTAAATCCCACAAGATGCGTAAAAGGAATATCCATACGGAAAGACAATTACCCTATCCTTCCTGGTCTCTTGGAAGGAAATCATTGAAGTAAACTGTGGATACTGGAGAATCATTTATTCCTAAAAGCAAAGGTGCTGTTGGGTGGTGCAACATGCTGCAAAACCAATTTACCTCTTTAGAGTGCCTTTCCTTTCTCAGATTAGATCTATCTGCTCCATACACAGCAGTGGATATCATACAGCATGCATATATCAGCTATTGTGCCATTTTAAAACTTATACCTCTCTGTGTGTTTGCCAACCTGTAAAAAGTACGGGGTAGAGCAGGCGAAAGGTCTCCCAGTATAGCAGATATTTTCTGGGATGTTTGCTTCAGACGTGAGGCCATCTAGTGACACAACTAGGAAAGGGATGGGCTTTGCTTTTAACAACGATTCCTGCGGGGTGAAAGCGTATTTGTCTTTCAAATATCAATAAAAAGATCGGTAGAACCTTCATTCTGGTTTTCTAGAGAAAAGAATAAAACCAGCTGGGGTAAAAGGAAGAACTCATACTCCACTTCTAGCCTTTACTACTTTTTTTTTTTTTTTGTCTTAATAAAAGTTACGCAGTCACTCTGTTTCTGAGTCCATAAGGAAGCTACGATAACATTTGCCTTTCAGTGGTGGTACCAAGATGATTTTTCTAAATCATTTTAGGGAAGAAGAGTGCTGTGTAAATGCTTGGTAGATCAGTACTCCTGACTGAAGTAGATCAGTTCGTGAGAGGTGCTGCAACAAGAAATGAACCGATTCTGAGAACTGTTATAAGCAAAGAGAAAAGATGGACACCCTGGGATGAAAGGATCTTTTCCTTCTTATTGTTTTGAGGTGCTGGTGTTTGGAAAACAGATTTTGAATTGTGGACCTTTCACCACTTCTCCTGGATGATGTGAACCTGCCAAAACAGGGTTGGAGGTGCAAGAAGGAAGCTGGAGTCATCACTCGCTGAGAATCCCACCTGTACATTCTTCTAAATGCAACTGCTCCTGCTGTCTTATGCTGAGAAAAATTAACTGTTGTGTTTGCCCACATATCAAAAGGCAAGATCACAGTTACCTCTGCATATTTAAACACAGTATGAAAACACAGCGGTTGCCACAGAAGACAAACACATCAAGTGTTTCATGTTGGAGCACTTACAGTAATACTCTGGTGAGAGAGGAATTGCATCTGCCTGATGAACTAACAAGGCTTACAATCCATGCTTGGAACTTTGCTGGTAGAGAATTTGTATTCTGCTGCGTCTTCTGCTGCTGTCAATCCCACCAGGTTACTTCTGCTATCCCTAGAAGTGTTTAAGTTCTGGTATAGACAGCAATACAGTGATGGGCATCATCTCAAATGCTCTTCCAGCTAGAGAGTTGCTTTGGGTATAGGATAACATTGTGTCTACGTATGAGCAACCCAATTCAACCTTAGCATAGTAATGTTCCTCTTGTTGTGTTGACCAAGAAGAAGCAAAAGTGAACCCTTACATCAAAAAAGAGCCCCCTCTAAAAATCAGAAGAGAGTTTAGCCTGAAAGATTCATTCTGCCTGTATCTTGTGTTAATATGAATGCAAACAGCAATGGTTAATTTTGAGAAGTCAGACATGTGTCCAAAGAAAATTAACTAAGCTGTTAATCAGTTGATCAACTGACAAAGACTTGCATTAGATTGGATCTGAAAAACAGAACAGAGATACCAATGTCTGGTCCCAGTTCTGAGAGGTTTCTATAAAAACAAAGAAAATTAAGGACCTTTCAACACGTAACTGTTATCAAATCATAAATCTCGTCAGTCAGTGGTGAACAGACCATTGCTTTCTTGACCAATCCCACAAAGCCACATCTCCACGACTGGTGCCTTTCACCAGTTTTATTCTACCACATACCCTTTCCAAGAGGCAAGTGAACCTCTGTGCACCAGTGCCACCAGCAGCTTTAGCTGTCCACTTAAACCGCTTTCTGACCACGCTGGTCTCCTTTCCTGAACTCCAGTTTATTCTCTCGGGAGTAACCCCCACAGCAAATATGTCCACAAAACAGCGTGCCTGCCACAGTAGAGACAGATACTAACACTGCCCAGGACTTCTGCTGAGTTTAGAGAAGAAATGGTAAATCTTACATGGCATGAAAAAAATAGAAGTACTTACAAGTGCAAAGTTACTTAAAATTCAGTTTAGCTTTATAGTGATTTAGCCTTCCTGTTTAATTAGTATTTAGAATTGCATGTTGTTTATAGCCACTGGTATTTCAATAGATGTTTAAGTGTTTAAAGTTTAATAAGCTTCCATTCTTAAAAGAACAAAAAAATGTATGTAATTAAATTTTCAATTACTATAGGGGATTTTGGGGTCCATGCAATTAATAAAAGCTTAAGGCACTTAAGCGTGATCTTGTTTTAAAAACTAAATAGTTGAGCACTTAACTAATTAGCTCCAACACTTATAGTGTATTTTATTTATTTCTAGCTTAACAAAAGAGCGGTACGTATTCCTTTCTTTGATACATTTAAAATTAAACTCTATTAAAGTCATGCATCTTTAAATGCAATTGTTCGTTGAGTCATTTCCATACCTTTTACTAAAATGCATTTACATTATAAATCAACCTAGTCTCTTGTGTAATTCCATCAAATTAATGGACCTACTAAAAGATTAATTTAACCCTATAATGTTTCATTATCATTTGACCCTATACATCTGCATGAATATATTCGATAGAACAAAGAAAAAAGTTACTGAGTAAGTCCCAGTCTGGGAAGCCTGGAAATAGTAACTATACTGCTGTAACATTGTGCCTTTGTGCATCCAACTGGGACAGTCAGTAAGATATGTTCAGAGGGATCTGCAATCAGGAATTTGGACAAGAGGCAAGTGATTAGCTTTGTAATCACACAGAGAAAGATCTTATCGTAATACACATGCAGTGTCCCTTCCCTCTTTTGTCTTTGGGATCCCAGGAAGGCTGCCAAGTATGGGATTCTTGAGGATCAAGCTGGCACCATGCATCAGGATAGAGAGAGTAGCTGAGGCACGATGCACTCGCTCAGTTTTCCTCCTCCCTCCCCCATGCTGTATCCCCACAGCTTTCCCTCTGCCCTAGCCCTTTGCATCTTATATTTGCAGCCTTGCCAGGCTTTTTAGAAGGCTGATGTTCAATTTTTGTTTGGCTTGCTGACAGTATTTTTTGAGAAACACAAGCAGAGAAGGGAAATGGTGAGTTTCAAACAATGTATAACTTGGCTGCCATTGAATAGAATTTCTCAGCACAAAGAAAAGGCGCTGCTCTACTCTTCTTTCCTCCAAATTATACAAGCCTGCTGCAAACAATAGAGTTGGCAAAGTCTCTGAAGAAGGATTACAAATAGCTTTCATAATTAACGACATACAGCAAGTTCACCACAGAAGTTATGGCTGTCCTAGTAGTAACACTAGGACGCATTCCAGAGGCGTTATGTTTAAAATCTAAAGTCATTTTACAATTTGATCTTGGTGCATTGAAAACAGAAACCTTCCGATTTCTCCTCTCATTGCAATAGTTTCATGTCGTCTTTCATTAATTCATGCTCTGATGTTAAGGGCCACTTACAGACCACTATTATCTCCCTTTTAACAGGAACATTGCTGAAGCCAGGCTTTACACCGCCAAGACTTCACTAATTTGAAGTGATATGTGTTATGAATACATAAAACTGAGTGGACACAAAGTATGGTGAATTATTAAACAATACAAAATAAGGATGCTGAATTTACAAATTAATTAATAAGCATTAATTCTCCCACTCATTTGTATGAATGTGCAAAGTTCTACTGCAGTTTACAATAACACTGCTTTTCAAGAGTGATTTACAGAACAAACATAGGAAATACTTAACAATTAAAACCAGGGAAATGCCTCACAAAACAAATTTCTTTGATCATAAAACACAGCTACACTGGGTAGCTGTGAACAACCATAGAATTTTAACGAATATAGGAATTTATATAGGAATTTATTTTTTGAAACATTTTCCCCCAAACTGGTAGAAAATAATAATCTCCATTGTATAGAACAGATTAATGGAAAAATGCAATACAGACAAGGACAGAGCTGGAATTTCAGTAATTATTTAGTGCTACAAATTAAAGATGTAGCAGCCTAACTTTTAGATACCGCATTGGAATACTGGAATTCAGAAATCCATAATTAAGTATCTAGACAAGAACAAAAAAAATCCTCTTGGCAGCTTCAGGTCATTCCTTAATCACTGACTGGCTCAAAGCAGATTCCAAATTTCTGGCCCTCTGCAGAATATGAACACCTGCCTCTACTCTGTACCCAAAATGTAAACTCCGGTCTTCACATCCATCCTGCCAAAAGGCTACGGAGAAGTCAGCTTACAAAGGAAACCAACCCAAACCCAGCGGTACAGCTCAGGGGGGAAGAGTTCTTGAGCTCCAGGTCCTATTCCCACAAATGTTGCCACATTTAGCAGTCAAAACCATCCTTGGGACCAGGGCCACCCAAATCTCCACGGGTGAGGTTACAAATTAGACTCTTTTTTCTCCTTCCTTCTGCACATTAATGACATTTCAATATCCCGCCTCAGGGCACCATTGTCAGTGGTTGGCATCTGAATCCACTTTAGGATTCAGAAACAGACTGTGCTGCAGGCTCTCATTCCTAGGGAAATATATGACTGACACAACCAAAAACTCAGCCTCAGAATCCCTCCCCAAACCACCTTTTTGTGAGCAATCCCGTCCTATTCAGGCACACTGGGGATTTGTGTATGCATACAGAACACCTAAGACCTTTCTGGGAAGACTTTTAGCAGTCCTGCAGCGCAGCCCTACAGTCTTTCTTACTCCAGTTGAATTTGACCGGCAGATGGAAGCAAAAGAACAGGTTAAAAAAATTTAGCAAAATCCTGCTGCTTTTAGGCTTCCTGGAGCTCGACCCACCCGTGGGACGGGCACGGTGGGACTGTACAGCCCTGACCTATGGAAAAGCGAGCTGAGGGAGGGAGGAATACGGATTTATCCCCTTTCGCTGTTAACTCTCGCCGTAACCATGCAGCGGACGGGGGCTATGAGGCGCAAGGGGGGCCTGCCCTGCCCTGAGGGGCGGACAGGACAAAAAGCCCTTCCCTCCTGCAAAGGGAAAGGAAACGAGAAGGGGAGGCTTCGGGAAGCCCTCACCCTTAAGGAACGCCAGGACCACCGTCACGCCGCTGACACCGAGAGCCTCCAAGGCCCGACCCACTCCCACCCCGCGCACGACCAGCTCCACCTCCGCCGCCATAGCACCGCCGCCGCGCCTGCGCATCGCTCCCCCGCGCATGCGCAGAAGTGAAAACCCACCCACCCCCGCCGTTTCCATAACGACGGGGACGCGCGGCCGCCCGGCCTGCCGGTTCTTACCGCCTCCCTCGCCTGGTAGGTGGTTCTCAGCGTTTGGCAGGAGAGCTCCATCGCGGCGGGCAGCGGGCTCGGCCACGGGCGGCTACAGCCAGCGGGGAGAGTCACAGCGAGCGCCCAGCCCCGCGGAGGCCAGCTGGCGCCGCGAGGGAGAGGCCCGCCCTGCCTCCTCACACAGCCAATTGAGACGCGGAAGGGTGAAAGATTGCCCGAAGAACTACCCAATCATAAGTGGAGCAGCCGGCGGCCGTTTAAAGGCTGGGCCAATCACGATGGGGAGGAAAGGCGGGGCTGACGGTAGTACCGACCAATCGGCTCTGGGCTCACCTGAGCAGGGAGGCAGAGTAGTTTGTCGGGCTGTGAGGGGAGAGGTGGGGATGTTGAGCTGAGGGGCTGGAGGCGGTCTGGACCAAACCAAACCAGTATAGCCTACTGTTAAACTTGTCCAGCTCACCCAAACAGGCGAGGTGCACCTGAGAAAAAGCAGAGTGTGGTCTGCCCCTCGTATCGAGGATGGTGGTGGGCCTTAAAATGGAGGCCGCCGGCGTGCTGGCGCTGAGGGAACGCAGAGCCGCGAGAAGGGCCCTCTTCAGAGCACCCGAAAGCCATTGTTGAACTTGGCTGTCTGATTGCTGTAGCCTCCTGAGTTCAGGATGTGAATTACTCTTGGGGTGATTTGTGCCTGCTGGAAACTGTTTGTCCTCAGTGCAGCTGGAGAAGAATGTGTAAAAAAAAAAAAAACCAAAAAAAACAAAAACACAAAACCAAAACACAAATCCCTAAAAATACATGGAAGGGAGGTTAGAGCATGCAAAAGGCTTGCTCGGTGACAGCCACAACAGGGCACGAAGTGGGACAGCAATGGTCAAAATGAGGAAGAGTGATCTGGAAACACCCTCTCCTCTGCTATGTGAGCGCTTCCCAGCCGGGCAGCTGCAGGTACAAGCTCTTCCTGAGTCCTGCCCATCAGAGACCAACAGCTACTGAGTTCCACCAGCTGTTCTGGGACAGGGTAACTACCAGATTCTTCACATCCATGCCATGCCACGCTTGCTTAGCATCCTCAAACCTGTGTTCTCCAGACATCCAGACCTTCATCCAAATGCCGTCTCCTCAGTATAACCGTCAATACCCCAAAAGGCTTTATCCTTTTAGTGCAACCCTGTTCCTACTCTGGAATGTTTCTCCAGCCCTTTTCTTAAACCTTCCCAATCCAGTATATGTCAACATAAACTTTCTGTTCCCTCAAGCTCCCTTCACTAAGTATTTCCAATTGCACATGCCTCTTACAACCCTTCTCTCTCTCTCCTTTCAGTATGTCTTAATCTCAAGGATGTCCTAAGCAAAACCAGGACTTCAGCGTATGTTAACTGCTCAGTTAGTTGTGCTGCAAATGTAATGTACTTTCATCCTGTTAAATGTGTAATTTAATACATATCTTGTCCCATAAAACATGGAGATTTCAAAGTGGATAAGATCAACGTTCCTGCACCCAACTTAGCTCCTCTCCTGCTAGACTTTGTGTTTAATTTTGTGGCCTTAATGTGGCAGTACAGAATGCATTTGTTTTCCATTAGTAGGTGCTTCTTTTTTATGCCTATGAAAGAGAAGTTCCTATAATTGAAGTTAGGATTCAAGCCATCCCAATTAGGTTTCCAAGATCACATCATTACTGTTGAGAGAATAGCCTGGGTTCTTGGCTTTGCTCGATTTGAGAGAATTTTCTACTATGTCTCTTAAAGGGGTAGCGGTATCTTAATACATGGTTTGCTACTGTTTTGATGGATAGAGAGAAGCTGTGAAATCCCCACAAAAGCTCAGGTGGTTAAATCTGCAAGGGCAGACTTCTGCAGCTGAACAGTACTGGTTGATGGGATCATGGTGTACCCAAGCAGCTCCAGAACTTACAAGAAACCTTGCTAGGGCACTTATTATCTAGGCCTTACGTTCAATAGACATCATTTAATAGAAATAGTAATGGTTGGGTAAACAACTTTATAGCAAACATTTAAATATTTCCCTGCTGTGCTTATAACCAAAATATAGGTGTATCACCCTGGGATTTTAGGATAGGCAAGCAAAACTAATTATCATGTATGTCATCATCAAAACTGATTAGAATATAAAAAATGAAGAATAAATTAGGTTTCTAACGTGCATTTTTTTTGCTAAACATTACTATATCTACTGAGTCTGAAATTGCTGTAGTTATATATAACTATATATAACTTCATTGTGTGTCTTGACGTAACAGATAGAAGATTATGTCCCATCTAAGCTCTGTTTTGTCAATTAGCTGCACAGAAAGCACAGATACAAAGCACTCACACAAACCACTTCTTTCCAATAAACAGGGTAAGTATCCAACTCAGAACATCTTGTCCTGTAATCACAGCCCACATTTTTATGGCCAGCAGAGCAATTAAGGGGGGCTGTGAGCCTCCGTGCTCTGACGGTTCTAGACCCAACACAAGAGAGGTGTGGGCACTGAGCACCACCCTGTTACATTTTTGCCATCCACTTTCTCTAATGTTACATTAAAAAGTAAATGACTATGGGATAGGAAAGTCGATGGAAAATCCTCAGGCTGGCTTATAGAGTTCTTTCCTTTAAACACAGCACACACAAAAAATTTACCTTCAACCCAGTCACCTCAGATGCCCCCAGTCCTATTGCTGCTGGTAACTGATATTCTGTTGCCTATTAGCAGCTGGTTAAGCAGCACAGGAGGAGTTTGTTGAGGTATAATGCTGATGAGTGTAATTGCTGCAATGCTGGGAGTGGCTGTAGGATGGGGTTTTTATTTGTTTTGGGTTTTTTAACTGTCTGCAGTGTGTTTGCAGGAGGCAAGGAGTTTGTTTAGATGATCAGATGTCCCTACTTCAGTAGGTAATGCAGCTGTGGGAAGAGACAGTGCTTGTATGGACTTGCTGTGCATAGTCCACAAAGATTATTAGAGAAGGATGAAGCCCAGGTGTATTTTTTTCCCTGCCCCTAACAAGCCTAACTCAATTTAGGGAGCAGGATGCTCCTAAATGCACCTATAGGTTCCTTTCTTATCCCAAGTAGAGCCTATTAGGAAAATTGATTGCTGCAGTGATATCCTCTCAGATGGGAGTATGGGAAGTGGCTGCCTTGAAGAAGGGCAGGTTGTCGGCTCCTCTGTATGGCTAGCGCTGGGCCAAGTTTTAAAGCTTGTGTTGCAAAATCAGAAAGGACTCAAGGGGAGAGCCTGGGGAATGTTTTAGGAGCTGCAGCAGGGGGCTGTGAGAGGAGAAAGAGGAGGGGAAGGAAGTATTGGAAGTGGAAGTGCAAGAAGCAGCAGTATCAGAAGCTGGAAGAATGTCTGACATTTGAGGTAGGTTTCTTAAAAGTTTGGTGGAAAGAGAAATGTTGGAAAGATTGAAACTTTGGTAAGCTGCTCAGATGGCCTGGTATCTGGGGATGGTACGTCGGGAGTTGATGAATGCGTGAGGAGTTTTGAAAAACCAGTAGGATTTTGAAGAACTAGAGCAAAAGGGGAGACTGATTCTAGTTACTAGAAAAAATCAGAAGAAAGAGATTTGAGAGAAACCTTGGTGTGGAGATGAGATAATGGAGTGGGAGAAGATAGGCCAGTGGCCTGTGCTTTTGTGGAGTAGGGACCTAGGAAAAAGCTTGAGGAGGACCAGAGGTATGGAGTATGTGTTTTTTTCAAGGGTATGGCCCCTGTGATGAGTAGGAGAGAGATTGTGAGGGAAAGCTGGGGGAAAACAAAATATGATGAGAAGGGAGAAGAACTCTAAGGAACTCTTTTCTTCAAGCAAACAACTAGGATAAGCTAATATTAATAATAACCTCTTATTATCTTATGCGTGTGAGGTATTAAAACACAACCTCTAAACTGTTCGCTCTTATCCCAGCAGATACTGGGGATGAGATGAATGGGAAGGTTGAAAGATGTGGTTATGAAGTGAGAGGTGAGTGTACATGAGAAAAGAAATGCCTGGCTCTGGTGTGAGCTTGAACATTGGTGTATTTGAAGGAAGAAACGTGTGAGGGTGTGCTGAAAGAAGAAGAGAGAAGGCTTTGGTCTGGCTTGTGCTGGTGTGTGCTTTAATGATCTAAGAGATCCTGACCTGCAGCTCGCCTCTTTAGTCTGGTATTGAATTGCAGAGGGGGGAAAAAAAAAGTTTGATAGACTCGGGAGTTGAACTCGCACAGCGGTGTGGCAGACAGCACGCTTTATTCGGCTGCAAATAATTCCTGGTTTTGACTAACAAAAGAGATTTGAAATTAATAAAGTCCTTATGTTTAAATCTTCAAGGAAATGACTGTTATAAGACCAAGCTCAGAACCGGTTTATGTAGAGAAGGACTAGCTATCTGTAGTTATGGTTAAAAACTTTAGCAGAATGAAAGGTTTATCTTGGATTAGCTGATAGTAAATAAAAAGGAAAACGTGCCTCAAAAAGCTATTGGAAAATTACTGCTAATAACGTTAATTATTGAGTTGCTATGTGTCCAGATCTTGTAGCAATATTGAGTGACCATGGCCAGTGTGTACGGTGGGCATCAGTACCCTCTGTTTAAAAACTCAACTATTTTTTCCCAAAATTACCTGCCAGAATCCCTCCTAGCAGAGCGTGCTGCCGATGTGGCCCAGCTCTCGGCCCACGAAGAAGCTCCCGGTGTAGCGTGCTCGTATTTGAGTTGTTGTCGAGCGGTTGTAGTTACTGCTCTGAATCCCTCAACCGTGAAAAACCTGCTGCCTTCTGGTTAATATAGGCAAATATATTTTGCATTTTCGACCTTTTTTTTTTCCCCAGTGCCTCTCTTCGACTTCTTGTTTGGGTTGGTTTGGCTGCTTGCCTGTTTGTTGGCTCAGTCTTTGCCTTTTTTTTTATTGCAGTAGATCAGTTGTTTGGTTTAACGGCCCAGTTGCCAATGAAACTGAATGTTGTGACTAGGTAATTATTGTGACTAGATAATGATCTCTGGCTGCTTTTGAAAATAATATTCTCAGCTGCACCTCGATGTTTATTTTTCTGTAAATGTCTCAACATTTCCCTTACAGCAGGAAACCCATTATCCAGTTTTGAAGCTTACTGC
The DNA here is from genome assembly GCA_008921705.1 of Burhinus oedicnemus. Classification (NCBI taxonomy): domain Eukaryota; kingdom Metazoa; phylum Chordata; class Aves; order Charadriiformes; family Burhinidae; genus Burhinus; species Burhinus oedicnemus. The sequence continues at coordinate 2,357,130 of VFFE01009207.1, forward strand.
CAGTGACATTTTCGCTTCATTTTTTATTAATAAAATGTGTCACATCATCATTATAACACAAATTATGAGAACGTTCTTGATAAGATAGATGAAACTAAGAAAGCTATCAAATCGCAGCGCGAGTCCAACCTTTCCATTTAATACACTTCAGTCGCAAGATTGTTATTCGCTCTTCTTTTTTTTTTTTTTTGTGAATATAATTCTGTTTAACCGCTGAGTGGGTATGTCCTCCGCGGCGTTCGTTCTGGAGAGCGGCGGCCCCGGGGGCTGCTGCTCCCTTCTCATGTCCGCGGAGCCCTTGGCTGTCCTGCCCGGCCTGCAGCTGCCCCTTCCCTCCGCGTCCCGCCGCTTTTAGACCTGCTCGGGACCCCGGCGGTCCGTAAGGGGCACGGCGGGCCGGTACCGGCGGGTTTTTACCTCAGGATTTCCCTCAGGGCCGCCCCGACGGGTGGAGAAGCAGCCCCGGGAGGCGGCGCGGAACATTCCCCTCCCCCGCCCCCAGCCGGAGCCGCCCTCCCCCGTCACGCGCCGGGGGCGGGCACAGGGTGCACGATGGTGGTGGCGGCGGCGGCGGGGCCCGGCGACGGCGGCGGCGGTAGCAGCAGCGGGTAGAAAATGGCGGATTTCGAGGAGCTGCGGGTGAGGAGAGAGAAAGAGAGGTGGCGGAGAAGACGCGGGCTAAGATGTCGCCCGTGGGGGGTGGGGGCTCACCCACCCTCTTCCCCCGGCCTTTCCTCACGGGGAGCCCCCGCCGCGTCCCTCGGTGCTTGCCGGCGGAGCCGGTGGGGGGGGCGGTGAGCCGCCAGCGCCTCTCGCTGAGGCGGCGGCCCGTAACGGCCGGCCGGAAACCGCCGGGGCCCCGCGGCCGCCTGCGCCTTCCCCGGGGAGGAAGCAGGGCCGCCCTGGAATGGGCTCGGGGGGCGGCGGGAGCCTGAGGAAAACCCTCCCTGTCACTGCCGGCGGGGAGGGGGCTTGGGGAACCCGCCGGGTGGGTTGTGCTGGGGGGGGATGGGGATTGCTCTCCCTCCCCCAGCTCCCGACATCTTAAAAGCCGTTTCGGCTGTTGCCCGCGGCCCGACCGGGCGGGAAGCCGGGCCCCGGCCCGCTGCCGGAGGGTCGCATGACGGGGCTCCGCGCCTTTCCTGCGAACTGAGGGGAGAATGTCGAGTAATCACTGAATTTTTGAAAGCACCAATAATTATCGAATCTTTTGAAAATTCATTAACCGCTTTCTAACCGGGAAAACCGCACCTGTGAGGCGTGAAATCCAGTATTTCTTTTCAGATCTGTTTTATCTTCAATTGAATGCCTTTTATATTGCACTTGTGGACTTTTTGTAACAAATTTTTCGGTGGGGGTATGGCCTTTTGTATTTTAAGGTGTGGACACAAAGAGCTGACGACATTGTTTCTTTCTTTCCTTATGTTTCTTAAACGATCTGTTAGTATCTTTGTTCGGAAGGAGAATGTCCTACTGCAGCATCCACACCTGCAGAAGTGCTGCCGAGGGAATGCACACCGACCCCCCCCTGACCTAGACTTCCCTACAAAAAGAATAAAAGCCTGTTAAACAGCAACCACTGTGAGTTAGGCTTTAGTGTAGAGAAAGGTCTGATGGCTGAACTGACGGTAGTCTGACCAACAGTGGGAAATATGCTGCAGTTGCCAGAAAATTTCCTACATCAAGGCTTCTTCCAGCAGTGACACCGCTTGGGTTGAATTGACTGTAGTGTAGCTGAGGAGCTTGGTTATAAAAATCTCATGGAAATAACTGAGTTTCTTTATTTGAGGACGACAGTGGTCTATCTCAATCTTAGGAAAAAATAAGCCAAGCCTTCTTAAACCTAAGTTAAACGTTTTAAAAAAACTTGTTTGTGTTTACATGTTTTCTTGTTTAGTGTCTTCTCTCATTTTCAGCCCTCTTTCGGAGGTCTCTCAAGGGGTATAGCTATGTAGGTGGTTAAACCCCTAGTCTAAACTTTGTAGCAGAGATGACTCTTTGTGTGGCTCCTCTTCTCCAGGCTTGAGCCGGAGCTGTAACCTGCATTTTCCAAAGCACTATAATCGCTTGTCTAGATATGTGTAAGTATTGATAGACTCTGTCTGAGAACTGGCTACCTAAATACCTTTGAAATCATATATGCACCTGAGTTGCTTGCCAAAAGTAACACAGGAAGTATGGGGGGGGGGAAGGCAACTGGGTTTCAGGCCAACTGCCCTTTCGTCACTCAAAAGAATAGGTAACAGTAGTTAAAAAAAATACTAGTCTGAAGAAATGCCGTTTGATCTTTTCATTCATCTTATTTGTAAACTGGAGTGCCTGTAAAATGAATCTGGTAGCCTGGAGCTTATCTAAATGCTCAACATCCGGCTGATAATAATTAATGGCCCATTTTGGGAAAGCTCTAGATATTTTTTGGAAGAGAACATAGACTGCCTCATTTTTCAAGGCCTTTACTGCTATTTTTTTTTTTTTTCAAGAGGATACATTTGAATGTGTCTGCTTGAGTACCAGGCAGTTGGTTTGCAGGTTTAAGACTTTTTCCAGGCAACCAATTCTTCCTGCTTTTGGCCAGAGAAGAGAGACACCCCACCACCCCCAACAGATTTAATGAATTGACCTTTAGGAGTGTTCTTAAACTGCTGCTTTATAGATTAATGTACATGATATTTTTATGGCAGTATTGTTTGCTGCTTTCTTGTTGATTGCAATTTCCTGTAGTATGTGATCTCTACCTGCCTTATAAAAGGCCGCTAGGGCAATTTGGAGAGTTGAATTTATTTTAGTAAATCGTTAAGGACTGACTAAAGGCAGGAGGTCAGAGTTCTCTCTTAAATCCTGTTTTTGAGGGAAGAATGCAGGGGCAGCATTTTTCTATTCTCGGGGCAAAGAATCATTTTAATATTTGTTAGTACCGTCCCTGCCATCCTCTGCACCTTCTGAGGAGAAGTTCTGGGGAGCAAGGGTTATAATTTGTGAAGGAAAACAAAGAAGCTCAAAGGAACCTGCTGTTACATCATGGAAATCTCCTTTTGGAAATCTTCAGTTTTGTTAAAGGATTTGGAAGTAGCTGTAACCACAGCCGCTACTCTTCAAGGTACTGGTGAAAATGTCCAGTATAAGGTTTACCTTTCCAGACCTTCAGATTAACCCTGAATTAATTAGTAGTGTTTATTGAATTCTGTAGGTTAACCAGTTTCTGAAATATTAGGGAGTTGCTGAGAAGGTGTGGTGAGAACAACTGTATCTTTCTTGTATTTTGAGATACAATTTCCAGACCTGCCTTTCCCAGATGTGTTTTTTAAAGATGGCTCATACCTTTATCCATAGTGCTCACTCATGAGCAGCCTGATGAATGTCAGAGGGATTACACAGGCATAGACGGATGTGGGACAGAAGTCAGCAGTCTGGTGTAGAGGCCAGAGATGGCATGTGAACACATTTTTTGAACAGAATTGGCCCAGGCGTGGGGAACTACAGCTCCTTCTGAGAGCCATCTGTGAGAAAACAATTCCAGCTCCCAACAAATTCTGAGCTCACTGAGATTTGGCTTGAAGCTACGGTTTTCATCCCAGAAAAATACTGCAGATAAGAGGATTGGTTATATATTATTACTTAGAGAGAGGGAACATCTCTTGGGTCCCCTAAGTTTCTGCTGGCATCCTGACTCTAATTTGGAAACAAATACTACAGAGTGCATGCTATCCTTGAAGCATTGCAGATCCCTAGTTTAGAAGGTAACAGCTTGGGTCTCATAGTTTGTGTTTAATAGGATTTTGAAGTAATGTGTTAATTTAGTCTTTATGAAAAAAAAAAAAAAGCCCTTTATAGGCAGATGAATGTGCCTGGGTCAAAACTAATTTGTGTGATACTAGTGATTGGTTTCATGGCCATTGTGGGGGGAAAAAAACCTCATTTTAGTGAGAAGATGGAAAAGCGTGCTCATATGTCCTATGTGGAAGGGGAGATTACAGAAAATTTACTGGACAATCAGGGTTTGTACATGCTGAAAGTAAGTCCCACTTTTAATTTTTGCTCTTGCATACTCAGTACTGAAGTCGTGCGATTCAAATGTGAATTGTTGAGGTACTATATTCAAATACAGAAATTGAAGTCTCATTTTTGTACATATTGGAGCTCTTGTTCATACCAGACTTGGTGTCTTTCCACTCCTCTTGCTTTATGTTTCCAGTCTGAATGGTCAGCTTTTGCCTGTTTACCAGGTGAAGCAGTGCTTAGTGCTAAATTATTAGCCAAGAAAACACTGAGAGCTATTTTCATGTGTCCTCTTCAAGCTCATTGCCAAAAACTCTGTTGTACTCTGTTTTATTTTAGCTGTGTTAATAACCTTGCATTTTATATGCCTACTAGTTGGGGGGTTTGATGTAGAAATCAAATTCCACATGTTGATCTGTGGTAAACTTAAAATGATGGACAAGAATAGATGTTGAGAAGTTTCTGCTGGTGATGTAGTGATCTTTCGGTTGCAATTAATGTTGAGTGTATTAGATAAGATAACCTCTGATAAAATACTGTTAATAACCTATAATAATATACTGCTATCTTCTATCTGTACACAATTCCTCTGTTCTTCCTAGATGCATAGTTGCTTTTTCAGACCAGTGAGGCTTCTTGTTGTACTTTAAGTTTGTTGTATGTAGAATAATTAACAATGACTGTGCTGAGATGCAGTGATAGGGGAAGAGGAAGGAGATAATGTAGTTTATTGTACTTAAAAAATGAGGCTGCAAAGAAATGGGTCAAGCTTTGTATTGAGTATCTTATGTGAAACGAACACAACTATTTGATCTAGGATTTTCACTGTTACGTTAGGTGCATGCAACTTTGAAGACTAATGCCTAATTTCAGAGCCAGGCTAGAGTTAGTCCAAAGAAAAATACCTGTAATACTGAGGACCTGATGGTCATGCTGTTTGCACCAACTGTTGTGTTCTTCAGAGCTGCTCTTACTTACACAGATTTAACTAGTGACAACTTCTTTCCCAGGACCTGCAGTTTTTTATCTATAGTTATATCAGCTTCCAGAATACATTTATATTTGTATTTAGAGTCAACATAGAGGTCTTCAGCCATCCCAAGACACAAGTTGTTCTTTCTTACCAGTATTACGCATTTCTAGCCCACTGTAAATCAGCATGTATGCAAATTTCTTGCAAAAGGTGTTGCAAAGGTGCTTTTCTGCTACAAGTGTTCAGAAAAGGGCTTAAAGTCAAGAGTGAGATTTGTGGTGTTGGTCCTTGGTGCGTCCCTTCCGTATATGGCCTACAGACACTTCAGAAAACGTCCCAATGGGGCTGAAGCAGAGCTCTTGGGTGGAGACTGACAAGAACTTTTGAGCTGACTTGGATTGCTTCTGCAGGTTGGAGTGTAGGGTTCACTACCTGAGCAGCTGCGGTTGCCCTAGTTGGTGCTTATTGTAGACATACGTCAAGAATTTATTTAACGGGCATTCTTGGTTACCTTTCATTCATATATGTAAGTATGACTGCTAAAATTGTAGGTAGCTTTGGCAGGGGGAGTGTGGAGAATCACATACCTCTTGTTTGAGAGAGATGTTTGATCCCTTACTTCGCTCTGAAACATGCCTGCCCTTAATTTCGGCAGCACGTCAGCGTTTTCTGGACTCCTTAACTTCATCATCCCTGTGAAATGAATGCCATTCCAGATACACCTACGGCTTAATGCTTTAGAACAATATTTCTGCTTATGAATCATGGTTGCTATAGTTTAACAATAAGAAACAAAAAACCCTGTGAAACATCTTATGACCTTCAAGTATGAATTTCAGGGGGGAAAAAAAGTTTCTGGAATATAGAAGTACTTGAATTATCTGGTCTGATTTCCTTCCTTAAAGTTCTGTCAAACTACCCTTTGTGTTCATGGAGAAGCATTAAAAGTAAAATGGCTTTGGTCTTCTGTATTAAAAAAGCTTTTTATTGGGCTGTGCAGCTGTAAAGAACTTCTCTTAAGAGAAAATTGATGGCATTTACATGACACAACTTGAATGTCTAATCTTAATTCAGTGATGTGAAAGGCATGTTAATAGCTAGGCTGCAGTCTTCTGCAATATTGCTGGAACCTCAAAAGAAGATAACTTGGTAGGGTTTGTTGGAAGTAATATCTGTCTTGCACCATGATTATAAATGCTCCAATGTGTATGTTATGCCTCCATAAAACCTTGTTGATTATAACGAGTGTCCATTTTGATACATCTGTGAATGGAGTAATAAGCTCAAACGTGTAGATCAACTAGCTGCGTATACATGCACGTGGTGGTTGTTGCCTTAAAGGGAATGCAGAATCAGCTTTAGGGGGAAAATGTTGCAAAAGCCATTGTTTAATTACTTCCAGTAAAACTCAATTTTGTAAGACTTCCTTCAAAAGCATATGTAAGATTTTTGCGTTGATGGATGAAACCATGTATTTTTTTTTATACTCCCAAACATTTTTAATGGAGGTGTCAACTTAAAATCCTGCTGACTATAGTATTGAAGCCAGCCTGTGTCTTCTAATAAAATAAAATCCATCTTGTGTTTTTTTTTTTTTAAAAATAAAAGCTAGCTCGTGGAATTTCCACATAAAATATTAGCTGTTTCAAGGTGTGATTGACTGCACATTTCACCTTGATTAACTTGCAGGAATGCACAGAAGGCAGCAGGCAGGGTAATAGGCAGTATTTTGCAATACATGCTATTTCCTTAACCTCTATGTAAAGGATTATTTTGTTCATTTGCATTCTGATTATGGAATCCAGAATCATGCTTACTGCCTGCATCTGAAATAAAGGAGCTGACGTTGCTGTCAAGCTTATGCAACTATCTATGGAAGCATGCAACATGGAGTTCTCAGTAAATTCTTGAGTATCAGTATTATCTTTTAACAGAATTTCTCTAATATGTGGCACGACTATAAAGCTGTTACAGTACTTCAAGCTATTTTTGTGAATACTGAAACACTTTATTTTCTTTACTGTGTTTGACTGAGACTAAGGAAAAACAGCAGGGGAATGCCAGGTGGAAACTTTCTCCAGCAGCTTGCAAACTGGATGGAGTTCTGTTTCCATCTCCTTTTCTTGCATTGTTTTGCTGTTGAGGGAAGTTGCTGGGATGAAATCAAGGTGGCAAATGCTGTTGATCTCTTCTTCAGAAGTTAGGGTGAACAACTCAATGCCTCATGTGACACTGCTTTCACTGACAACTGCATCTGTGGTGCATCTGTAGATGGGGTGTTGGGGGAATACCAGTTTGAAGACTGCTGGGTTAGCTCCCTGATAGAAGCATCACCATACCCAAACTGGCTGTCTGGAAATGTTGATATTCGGTATTTGAAATAGGATAACCTCATCCCCTCGGCAATCAGGAAAGGGTGTGCCTGATGAGAGTAGTACCATAGTATTTTAGATGGTTGTTTTGATATGCGCGAATAACGTGGCCCTTGAAAAGGCAGGTACTGGCTGCTTGCTCCTGCTGTCTTGTAGTGGCACAAGTTCAGTTTTCATCTGGCTCAATTCCTTGGTCTGTCTCGCTGTAAGAACAATTTTCTCCAAATTAAGGAGGGAATAGGGAGCAAGCAGCTAGGGGCACAGGGGGAGTTCAGACTTTTTTTGGTGGCTGCATGATTGTAGCATAGTTGTGTTAAAACTTCAGCTGAGATCAGATCTATTAGAGGACTTCCGGACAATTTTGTATCTCTGAAAAGAGCTTGCTTACAAAAATGTGAGATGATGCACCTATGCAAGTTACTCATTTTTAGTAGTGGTGGGAGAAGATCACTTCCTCTTGCATAGTGGGCTTTTTTATTTCTTCTCTTTTTTTAAAAAAAAGAGAATCTTTCTGTTTATGAATGTCACAGTTCAATCCTCAGTGTCTTCTACAACTAACTGATAACAAAGTAAACAGTATTATTTCCTTCGAAGAGATCTGTGTCCCATGCTACCAGAACATGATACGAAAAGGACAGGTAGTTTTCTGTGAGGGTCTGGAAGAATCAGTTATGCTGGCTAAACAGTTTGTTAGTGTGATATAATGTAGCTTTTTTAAGTGTCCACCTTGCTGTGCCATCACTTCAAGAGTGAAACCTGATGTGCCTGTCTCTGTTCACACATACATTTAACATGCTGCCCAAAATAAAGGATGTTTCAGAATAAACTATGCAGAACTTACACACTTCCTTAAGTTATGTCTTAAAATGTGTTGGAAGACAGGTGATAATACTGGTTCACCTGATTTTTTTTTTTTGTTTGTTTCATGAAGGGAGACAGATTTTTGTGTTATAGCTTATGCTTCCATCTGTGGATTTAAGATAGCACTGCATAGGTTGCACTAAAACGTTGTTGCTGCTATTTTTGAGTGTGAAAACAATTGGAAGTCTTTGAAATCAGTAACACAGCCAAACTCAACCTTCATCCTGGACACTTTGTTTCTTTGTTTTAAACTAACTATACTCTTGTGTCAGGTAAGGGTGTGGGTAGTACCAAAGATAACAAGCGTGGAACTAGAATGATGGAAGTTCAGGTACTTCACGATGCTCCTCAGAAAGGCCTACTTGGGGTACTGTTGGTTCACCTGTGCTTATCTCTCTTCTTTCTAGAATATGGTATCAAGTTTTCGTGTTTCTGAACTACAAGTGTTGTTGGGGTTTGCTGGACGTAATAAAAGCGGGCGGAAACATGACCTCCTGATGAGGGCACTGCACTTACTGAAGAGTGGCTGCAGCCCAGCAGTTCAGATAAAAATCCGAGAACTCTATAGGCGTCGGTACCCAAGGACGATTGAAGGACTTTCGGACTTACCGGCTATAAAACCGGCGGTTTTCAATTTGGACAATAGTTCATCTCCTGTCGAGCCTGACCTGGCTGTTGCCGGCATTCACCCACTCCCTTCTACTTCGGTCACGCCTCAGTCTCCTTCCTCGCCTGTCAGTTCTGTGCTCCTCCAAGACACTAAGCCCCACTTTGAGATGCAGCAGCCATCCCCTCCGATTCCACCTGTTCATCCTGATGTTCAACTGAAAAGCCTACCTTTTTACGATGTGCTTGATGTGCTCATAAAACCTACAAGTCTAGGTAAGTGTTTAATAGCTCTGCAGGTCGCTTAATTAATGAAACAGGTGTTGCTTATGTCAGTATGAAGTCCAGACTTAAACTGCTTTTTGCAGCTGGGGAAAAGTGTAAACGCCCTTCCCTTTTTACTCTACCCTTGGCCTCTCTCCCACCACCTGTCCCCAAAAACCACACTTCAGAAAATGGTGTTCTTGTCTGTAAATATTATATGATTAAAGATCTTTATCTTTTGAATATTAAATAATAGAGTAGTTCAGTTGGAAAATACCTACAATGATCATCTAACTGCCCAACTGCTTCAGAGCTGACCAAAAGTTAAAGAGTAATAGTTAAGGGCATTTGTCCAAATACCTCTTGAACACCGACAGCTTTGGAGTGTTGACCAAGTCTCTAGGAAGCCTGTTCTAGTGTTTGGCCACCCTCTTGGTAAAGAAATGCTTCCTAGTATCTAGTCTGAACTTCCACTTCTGGCTGAAAGATTTGGACCTGAAGTCTCTGCCTGGTACAAGTGAAGAACGCATCTGTGAGGGCCAACAGGAAAAGGGTTTTTGGTTTGGTAATTAATTAGTTACAACAGTGCAAAGAGAACAAGTTCACTGGATTGTTATTTTACCCTTATCTCGCTGCAGCAGTTCTGCGGGCTCTGACATTCGGCACTGAAAGGGATGCTTTCTGCTGCAAAGTTCAATGTTGTATCAGATTAGCGCAGCCTACGGGTTGTTGCCATACCATATGCTAGAATGTAGAGTGGACCTTTGTCTTCCGAATAACCTGAAATCTCAGTTTAGCTTCCTCAGATGCCTCACTCTTAAACATGTTTAACTTTTTTGGAAATACATTGTTTACTCTCTTGAAATTCAACCCGTCTTACTTTACATAGTAGAAAATGTTCCCTAACTATTTAATAATATTATTTAGAAACACTCGGCTTTTTGCAAGCTGTTTGCATCCTCTTAAACCTTTTAGTTTCTTAACTGATAATAGAGCCTTTTAAGCTGTGGCTTGTACCTCAGTGAGTCATATACTGATGATTGGTCATCATCAGTACCTACAGCAGCAAACATTACTAACAAGCGTTATTTACAATGCCTCTTGTCACTTCTGTTTGTGTCATGACACCCTGTTAGAGAAGAGTTTTAATATCGAACCCGTGTATTGATACAATAGCTGCCATGGTGTTGGACGGATCTGTGGCTTGTGCTGCCGTTACTTTTACAGAGCTGATCTCAGTGCCACGATGTCCTGTCTAGCTCCTGCTTGTGTTTGCTCTGCACGGTAGCTATCTATCTTAACTAGCTTCCTGAATTATTCTGTGTTATGGGACAACTGTTGGCTCGTAGTTAACCAGACTGGTTGCCAGCCACGTAGTCACTCTGTCCCATATAAAGCAGTGTGTGCTCCGCTTTCTGTTTCTGCTAGGCAGTTACCCTTTGTTTCCTGGTCAATGATATCTAGAGGTGGCAGTGATACGCTAGAAATTTCCCTAACAGCTGTTTTCCTCAACTTTGGAAATGCTCCTTTTTTAATGAAGGGAGAATGCTTCCTTAGGTGTGTCACCATGTTAGAGCTGCATGTAAATTCCTCTTTCCCTTGAAGACTGTAGGCTCTTTATTGCACATTGCCCAGTTTTCATAGGCGTGAGGATTATCTAGACCTGTAACATTCGGGTCCTCTTAAGACATGGGCGAGGGGGACAAGGTTAATTTAACTGCGTACTTGCTTGCCTTCAAACTCTTTCCAGAGCACAGTACCTGGAGGTGGCAGCAGCCAGAGCTACAACTTGGATCTGTGTGAGGAGGAGTGGGGAAATGAGATGTGAGGAATGGCTTGATATGGAAATAATGGGCCCTTCTGATGTTAGAAGGATATGAACACTGGCTGAAAATCACTCTAATGAAGATTCATTTGGAAATGAGGCTTTATTTAAGATTTTTAGATTGATATGACTAGTTTATAATCCCAGTTAGTAGACTCAGGTGATTGAGATGTGGAACAAACAAGTTTTTTATGTTTGAGAATTAAGGATTCGGAAACCAAACAAGTCAGGGAGCAAGGAGTATAGTCCGCTTCACTGTGACTCTTTTAAAGGGATGAGCGTAGGTATTCTTTTGCACTAATATGAGAACACAAGAGCAGGTGTAGGTGTGGGGTTTAGTTTTAACCCACACTCAATTCAGCAACAAAATATTTCCGTGATCTTTTGAACACATGTTGAAGTATTATTTTGAAATATAAAATGCTGTCTATGGTGTGTGCACATAAGTGCACAGTGTAGCTGTTTTGAATTGTTTGAGGAACTTGGTGTGTGTGTTTGCCCCACCTGGGCTCTATTTCATGTTTGTATCCTTTTTGTGTGTGGTTTCTGGGCATAGAAATTGTCTTTGAATGTCATATTTGAATGTCACAGTGTACAAGACAGTCTAGCTCTTCCAAATTTGCCTGGTTTAGTTGTGCTATTTTTGCATTTGTCCTCCTTGCTCATTACTTTAAACTGTTGGACAAGTCCAATCTGCCTTTATTTCAGGTCAAGATTTCTAATTTTTCAAGTTGAAAGTAGAAAAATAGTATGTACATACTACAAACCCTTAATACTACAATATTACTGCTTCCTATCACTGACAGACAAGTAGTATTCTGATATGAAAGTTGTATTTGTTTTTTTGGTTGTGTGTGGTTTTTTTGTGGGTTTTTTTTTTTTTTTTTGCCAAATGCTACTGAGGGGTAATTCCCAGACATGAAATCTAGCTGGCTTCTGTGGCATTAAGGGTTGTGCTCCCTGCCTTCCTTCCCAAAGGCTTAGTTACCTTTAGCTGTTTCCGAATTGAGTCCAATGTCCATTAATAACTTTTGGTGCACATTCTCTTCTTGTAGTACCTTAAAAGAGTTGTAAACGTCTTCTCTGTGGTAGTCTTTTCGTCAGGTATCCAGTGTTATATTTTGTTGTGTGTTTCTTTGAACCTTTCTCCTGTGGGAGAAAGGATTATAATGCAACTTGCCAAGCTGCTTTAGTACTGAAGTGTAATGTGATATTAAGCCATCTGAATATAGTTGAATGAATTATTTGTTCCGTTGCTTTCCTGTTGACGGTTACATGCAGTTCAATTTGATTATATTAAGTGACTTATGCCTTGTTCCAGGAAAAACTCAATTGCAGATCCTGTTTTAATCAATGACTTTAATCACCATGGTTAAACCTCTTTTGTGTCTCTTTTTTTTTTTTCTAGTACAGAGCAGTATTCAGAGGTTCCAAGAGAAGTTTTTTATCTTTGCTTTAACACCTCAGCAGGTCAGAGAAATCTGTATTTCCAGGTAAGAAGTAAGAATGTGGCATAGTGTGGGTAAACTTTTTGCAAAACTTCAGGAGAAAGCGTGGGGTGTTTTTGGTTCATTTTATGCATCATGTAAGCTTGCCAATGCAGAGTGATAATCCTCACCGAAGTTACGCTGAGTTTACCTGTTCTGTTTTCTTCAGGAACTACTGTGCACAGAATTTATGTGCAGTTGGGGTAAATCCTACGTCACTAAAGAGTTAACAATTCCTTGGTTCCAAATAATTGTGACTATTTAGAGAGGTGGTAGGCTTTTCTTCCCTGCATGTTTCCTGGCTGCAGGAATGGAAGGCTGCTTTTATCTTTTGTCCCAGGGTTCATGTTGTTGCAAGACCTGTGGTGTAAGCCAAGAGAGTTCATAGGGTTTTTTCCTCTCTGGCAACATCATACTTTATTGTTACTATAAACTCTTGACAGAGCATCCTGATCTTAAAGTCCTGCTTAGCTTGCAGTAGCTGATCAGCCATGTCGCTTGTAAGACTTGTTCATAGCTCAATAAAAGAAAAATAAGAGCAAAGTTTAGTGATGTTGGGGCAGGTGTGCCAGTTCTTTCTGCAGATGACTGGAATGTGAGATCTGCTGTCTAAATGGGTACTTCTCTTTTTCTTTCCCTTTGTCACAGGGACTTCTTGCCAGGGGGCAGGAGAGATTACACGGTCCAAGTTCAGCTAAGGTACCTTTTTCGTAGTGCTCTCTTAACTTCTGAATTGGCCTGTGTAACATAAGTCTGGATGTTTGTGGGGACATATGAATGTAGTGATACTTGAAAATGATGCGTGGTGGTTTTTTTTTTTTTTGGAATATAGGTTATGCCTAGCAGAGACAAGCTGTCCTCAAGAAGATAATTACCCTAATAGTTTGTGTATTAAAGTAAATGGGAAGCTGTTCCCGTTGCCGGTAAGCTTGTTTGTACGTATTTGTGGCTACTTTGTGACTTATGGTGGGTGTGTTTTCTGTAATGTTAGCTTGCTAAAACAATCCAGCTGTTTATTGTTGTCACTCAGATTTCTCTAGTTACTGATGTTAGGCATATGGTTTGCATATTTGCTGTGTGAGATAGCAATTATTATTCTTAATCACCTTACAGCCACTGCATGGATTAATTGTGTTTTAGCCACCTATAGCAAGTTGGCAGTCATACACTTTACTGGTGTCTGATGTTGCAAAAGTTTGTACGTAGGCAGGGTCACCTCAAGGCTTGAATATATACAAAAAGGGAAAAGCACTTTCATTATTGTTGAAAAATCTCTGGAACGGGTATCTGTACAATAGAACTGAGAGACACTGTTATGCAACTGATTCTGAAATAGTTCTAGAAGCTATAGAAAATGGAAAAAGTAGTAGTACAGAGGTTTGGGGTTTTTTTTTGGTTTTTTTTTCCCAGCAGTGGGTTTGGGAAAATGCTGTGTGGAGAGGAGGTGTGAAACCTCTTTTTCAGAATGTTACCACCTTGGTGTGTCACCTTCTTGGTGTTGTCCTGTACCCTCCCTCCTGCCCTATGCAACCTCAACTGCTTTTTTTGCCTCTATTCGGCTTAAATGAGACTCTTTAGCTTCTCTTCCCCCTGCTTCTTTAACCATTGCATCGCTGTTCTTTTCTGTCTTCAGTGTGTAAGAGGGTTTCTTTCATACGTTTTCTGGTAATTTTTCTCTGCAAATGCCAGTTATGTTCTCTGTGATAAACTTGAGAATTTTCTCCTTTCTTCTGCAGATTGTCTTCCTTTCTTTAAGAAACCCACCAAAAAGAATTGGGTCTGGTGTTATCCTGTGGACATCAATGTGTGCTGATTCTCAGTCTTGCTAATATAGTTTACATCCTGCTATGCTGTGTTATGTTATCCTTTTTGTGTGTAACATATGTCACAGTCATAGCAAAAATTGTTTGTAATCTTGGATTCTTGCTTTGCTTTATATCTAAGCCCTGTAAGTTCTTCCTGCACATCATAAGATGATTCTTTAATCTGTTCAGCAGAAACTTAAGTTGAGAAAGTGAATAAATGACTAGTGTCTTGACAACTTCCTTTCCTCTCCCTCTGTTGTGCAGAATGACCAATATAGTCTCAGTCCGAGTGGTCCTGCATACATTTTTTTGTTGGTTTGGTCACTGTCTGCATCCCTCTGGTGGTTCCTTTCTGTAATGTAAGATAACTTCTTTGCCTCAAAGACTACTATTGTCCAACTCAGTAGTGTTGGTGTTAGATAATTAATCAGTGATGCCACCCTCTATTGCCAATTTGTACAATTCTTAAGGGAGTACTCTTCTGTCTTTCCCTGGTATAACAGTTCATGCCTCTGCAGATGTCTGTAAATTATTCTTGGTCATCTCCTTGGCTGCAGTCCTTACTAGAAACTTCAGAGAATTGCTGCCAGTGTGCCAGTACTGCTTTGGGTTGTGCCAAATCATGTTAACACAGCGTTTTCTTGTATTCCTACAACTATCTGGCCTCCTCTTATAGCGTTGGTTCTGACTTAAAAGGAGTAACAGCCTTTCATGCTGTTGTCATGGCAAGTAACAAGGATTTCGTCCATAATGCGCTACAGCAGGTGGTTCTCCTGTTGACTTCTCTTGTAAGCAAGAGAGAATGCAGAAGTCCAAAAAGGTAATTTACTTTGCTTCTCAGGGGACCTCTGTGGACCACTGCGGGTCTCTTTCAAAGAACAAAGTCAAATATATCTGGGCAGGTTGAAAATAGCCAGATAGAAGAGCAATCACTCTTTCTGTTCGTAGATTTTTCTGGCTATAGCAGATTCCACCTACTTTGACTAATACGGTTCTTGCAAGAAGCACGGAAGACTTAAAGACCCAAATAATGTTGGCGCTTGCTAGCCACTAGACTTGGCAGCCTAACTAAATGGTGTTAAACCATGCTGGTTGTGACAGGCGAGCAGAGTGCTCTTTACCCGAGTCCTGAAAGGCTAGGAAGGGAAAGTTTTAAAGTGTTCTCGGAGTACAAGATTGAAACAGACCTCAAGGTCATTGCTCTCTGGAAGAAAAACGTCGAAAGCTTGACTGAAATGAAGCATGTGCGCTACAGTCTGTCTCAAAAAAAAAAAAAAGAAAAAAAAAATGTTGGGAAATATAAGAGAACTTGGCATCCTTCCCATCTTGAAAGCAAGGCAGCTTCTTTTTAGGTTGGAGACCAGCAGGATTATTGTGGCTGGTACAGCATGTGTGGAAATACTCTCCTAAATATTACAGGGATGGTGCGTTTTCCACATAAGCTCATTATAAAGTCACCATAGTAGAGAAAGGCCTCCTACAGCAAAGTATAAATATACTTTATAAATGGCTGCGGCTATTATGTCTGATTAAAGAAATGGCAAATCATTCATTCTTTTAAATGTGAAATTGTCAGCTGTCCCCATACATCTGTGGCCTCTGTTCTGCCATAAAGCGCATGCATCGTAAGGTTCCTGATAGCTACTGGGTCACTCATCTGCGGTGAGAACCGTGTTGGAAGGAGTTCTTCAGCAATTGCTGTCTGCTGCTCTGGCCTGGCAGATCTGCCTGTAGAAGCTCCGAGTCCCTGTTCTCTCCCTGCAAGCAAGAGTCCTGTCTGAAATTAATAAAGTGCAGCGGTGAGACACAGGCAGGGCTTGGTTGTCAGGTGAAACATATGGACTAGTAATAGAGCTGCTTTGGAAATCTAGGAACTGATGTGGCAACTATCGAGAGTTCCCTGGATTAAAGGCAGTGATTATCCTGTAGTATATTTGGCTAATGAGTGAAGGAGGCTGTTTATTTCTGTTTTGTCATTTTCAGACTTAGCATCTCTCAAAGTGACTCTCTTTCCAGGCACTAGGCTGTGAATGTGTGTGTTTCTCTGGGTTAAAAAAAAAAAAGTGTGTGTGGGTTTTCAGCATATCCTTTCTGGGAGAGTTTCTTGTATAGAACAACACTGTCTTGAACTAAATGAAATCTGGCAGTCAGTTCTGTGCAAGACATAGGGCTGCAATCTCTTACTGGCATCCTTCTGGTACAGGATGAGGTATTTTTTTTGAGTGGACCACAGGCTGTCTGTGTGAACTCAAAACAGAGATTCTCCAAGTTCCTGTTGCAGACTGGCTTGCTTTCACAGTGACAGACGCAGGGTGAGGTGAATAAGCTGCGGTTAGGCTGCGTGCTCCTTCACATAGCACAAGTACTTTCTGCTCACGATATGCTGGAGAATATGTGCTTGCCTGGAAGCAAAAGGGAACCGCATGGTTCCCGATTAAATTTGCAAACATCATACAGGAAATAAAACTACAGAGAAAAGCTGTCTGGATTATGAAATTCTTCATCAAAGCTGAGCAAGCAATATCTAGTTTGTTTTGTTTCTGCAGACAACAGCAAAGCCTATTAACTCTTAAATACAGCTGATATTCCATGTACAGCCCTTCTTCGGGGGCCTTGGCAGAGTACAGGTGACAACCTGTCACTAATGGGGTTAGGTGTAGCTGATGGGAGGCAAAGCAGACACCGAGGAGGTGTGGAGTTCTTGGAACAAGACTTTATTCTTTCTGAAATAGAATCAATTAAGTGTTTTCTGGGTGTGAAACACTGAATTAACTCATAATGACTTGCTGTATTTGTCACTAAGGCTGTGTCCTTGCTATGTTCCACTCTCTTTCAGTGGGGTAGGGGGGAAAAAAAAGGATAAAGCATCAACATGGCTTTTTACTTGTCCACTGAACTTATCTGGATCAAAACTGCATTCTCTTCCACCTTTTCAGCACTTCTGTAAAACCACTTTAAAACAAAAAATGCTTTAAAATTGTGGTAGGCTTATGGTGTAAGACTGAAAGACTGGTATTTCTCAGGGTAAGTGTTGAATTTAGTCTCCAGCCTAGAGAGCCTCTAGGTTTACCTGCTTGCCATAGATCTGTTTAAACCTAACAAGTCTGTTTTGGAGTACAGCGGTGAGACTTGGTAACACTTTCCTTGTCCTTTCTTCCCATAGGGATATGCTCCGCCACCAAAAAATGGAATTGAACAGAAGCGACCTGGGCGCCCCTTGAATATAACATCTCTAGTTAGGTTGTCGTCAGCAG
The DNA here is from genome assembly GCA_008921705.1 of Burhinus oedicnemus. Lineage (NCBI taxonomy): Eukaryota > Metazoa > Chordata > Aves > Charadriiformes > Burhinidae > Burhinus > Burhinus oedicnemus. The sequence goes on from VFFE01009207.1 coordinate 2,374,573, forward strand.
TGCCAAACCAGATTTCCATTTCCTGGGCTTCTGAAATTGGAAAGGTAAACTGTATGTTCTGTAGGATGTGGAAAGTTGTCTAAATAATCTCACCTAGCATTCCTTCTCCCCTCCTGCCTGATGTTGCTGGCAAGGCATACACCAGCATTTAGTATTAGGTGGCTGAACTGATTATCAGTGCCAAGAAACAAAGTTTGCTCTATAAGTATAGTAGTTTACAGTAATGTATATAAGACTTGCATACAGATGGCAAAGACTTCCTTATAGAATTCACATTAGAAAGCCTGTCATTTAGGGGTTGCTTGAAACGTGTGTCAAAAATACCAAAATCTTGTTGTGGTGTAAATAGTAGAAAACAGTTTGGACATGAGAAAATAACAAAAGGAAAATCTACTTTTTTTCCCTTGTAGCCTGGTGGAGTGACAAATGAAATTATGTAGCCGTATATTCTAAGGCACGTTTCTCATCTGTTGTAACTGTCCATTGGAGAAGGCTTTTTGAACTGACCAGATGTGCCAAGGCTTTGGGGGTGGAGACAGGCATTTGCTTTTGAGGTTCTTGTATTTTCTAACCAAATAATACTAAGTAGTTTTACAAAAGCAATTTTTATGTCATAGGAAGAACTGGTTAATGGATATTTCCATCTCTTCTTTTGAGATTCCTTTTTTTATGTGAAAATGGTCGCTCTGAGTAGATTTTAAAATTGTACTTGCAAATATACCAAAACAGGGGTGGAATTTCCAGCTTGGAAAGCTCTTAGATGTCAGGTTGCTGGGAAGGGTTTATTGGGGGGATGTCAGGCTGCTGGTGTCTGCTGTTTCTGGGCTTGATGGATCTCAAATATGCTTAGTTGGACCATACTTGTGTGGTCTGTGTGTGTGTAGTTGTAATGCAGGATATCTGAGCAGAGTGTGTTTTCTTACAAATGAGGATTCTGGAAGTTTGGATGACTTCAGGGAGCAGTGACTCAGTGTGGGGAAGGATGGAGAGCTGGGCAAAAAAAATGAAAATCGAAGCCTCTTCTTAATGCGCTCCTAAGCTTCGTGGAAGCTGCAGTAGGGGAAAAGCATGCTAGACTTCAGGTGGGGGAGATAAAGAGGGTAGTGACTGAAATGTGATACCTGTTGCTTTCTAGTGCCTGTGGTCATTAATCATAGTTGAAAAGGAATTAGCATTTAAAATGGCTGCGAGGCTGTTTAGAAATCCCCCTATGGATTTACTAAGGAAAGAAAGGGAGAGCATGAAGATTTCTGAATTCTTCCTAGGTTCAGATAGCTGTTGCAGCAGCTCTTTCAGCTGTTGGAATAAGTAGTTCTTGACCTACCTCTATCTGACTAGTTGTGTAAATCCTTCTGGATTCAATTATCAAAATAGCTTACCTCATACTTTTTTTCTTCAAAATCAAAATCTGTGGACCAGAGACACCACATGTTTCAAAGTGAGACTGCAATATAAGCTTTGATATACTAATTAAAATTTTAAAAAGAAATTGGAGAGAAAGCTAAAGTTCAGAAAATAAATGAAGGGCAGTGCTGACAGAGAAGTTTTATTTTTTTTTTTTTTCTAAAACAGAGGTGGAGGGAAACATCTAAGCTGTTGCTTCCCAATCATAAAGCACAGGAATCTTGACATGACTGCAGGGTTGTGTGTGGTCTTGGCCTCTTGTGCTGATCCCTGCTTTCTTCCTGCCCTGTATCTGCCAAAACATATGGAAGCAGATGAACTGGAGTTTGTCCCAGCATTCCCCCTTGCCCCGAGAGGTAAAGTGGGTCCTTTGGTTTAATGTTGGTGCTCTGCTCAGAGTATCAGAACTCACGTAGCAGCTGTCGCTATTCATCCTCTAAGTGAGAGCCTTGGGGACAGCGTGGAATGTCAGCGGGCTCACATGGTTAAGGGCTTTATTGGCATGTACTTGACTGATAGTGGAGGGCTTCTGAGCCAAGGAGGCAGTAATCCCACAGAGGTGGTCAGACTTGAGCCTCTAGAGTTCTTTCTGTAGGCAATAAACAGTGCAATGTATGGTTGTTCTTTAAGAAAAAAAAATAAATCCATTTTTCTTAGTGTTTTCCCATGCATTTAGATAACTTTATCTGCTTATCTAGGTAAGAGCTGCTTTTCCTATAGGTGGTAAAGGAGAAGCAGGGCACTAGGTATTCTTGTTTTAAGTCTTGTGTGGTACCCAGACAGTATAGGAGCCATAAGAAGGTGGCTGCCAGGGAGTGGAAATAAGAGATCGCAGGCTGTATCTGTTATACAGATGAAACCGTTATTATTCTGCAGTAGTAGGGCTTGCAGGATTTTCTCTTTATTAGTGACCTTGAAGAGAGAGCGAATGCTGAACAAAAGAAGCTGGCAAGTGGTGTGTATTAGGGAAGAGCAGTAAATGCTGAGGGAATGTGGCCAGCCTCAGAGGAGTGGGTATGGTGTAATGAGGCTTGGCTTAAAAGTGCAGAACAAGCTAACGAGAAGGTACAAGGAAATTGGTGCAGCTGTGTGCCATCTGAAGGTGTTGTGTTTGCACCTGAAAGAGCATTCATCTCTTCTTTTGTCATGTGATTGTCTTTGAGCTCCCCGCTGACAGATTGACACTGAAAAAAGGGAAGGATTTAGGAGACAAATGTGAGAAGTTCTTAAAGACTGCATGTATGGAAAGGTGTGTCACCAGCCTGAATCATCTTTCCAAGAAAAGAGCCCAGATTGTCTCTTGGTTGTGGAGTTACTCTTCCTGCTTAAGTCACAACTGGAATTGATTGGCAGGAGAATTCTGGTGGAGTATTGGGCTCTTTCACAGTAATGAAGTCACCTGTCAATGCTTTTCATAACTATTAAGTAAAAAATGGGCATGTTTTTGTTTTTCCTATATGGTACAACTAGTGTTAATAGTAATCTCTTGTCATAGTGGCAGTACTGTATGAAATCAATATTTAATCTTTAATCGCTCTTTTTGTAGAATTACTCCATGTCTGTGTATCTCGTTCGTCAGCTCACTTCAGCTATGCTTTTGCAGAGGTTAAAAATGAAAGGTATCAGAAACCCCGATCATTCCAGAGCACTAAGTAAGTCAAATTAATTTGCCTGTCTGTACTTTTTGAGGGTGGTTGGTAGCTCTTTAAAACTAAAACTCGTAATACTGTGGGGATTTGCAGCATTTTGAAAAGAAAGTCCATGCCCAGAGTATCAAAGGTTCCCTTCACTGTTGCTGAGGCATCGTGCCCTGTTTCAGTGGCTGTCCCTGTGCTGGTAGGGAGCACACCTAGAGATCCCATCTGAAATGTTCCTATGGGAATACCATGAGCACCACTTACTGTGGTGGACTGTGAGGGGCAGGTAGACATCCTAAATTCTCTTCACTTGCATGTGATGCCGATTTGGCTTTGTACCTCACTTACTGATGAATACTTTTTATTTATCTCTTCACATGTTGGATTGAGTTTGCTTTACTAACCATTGTGGCTGTTAGTGCATCTGCTGCACGCCGAACAATCTTGTGATGCACAGTGTTTGCTGGTCACTTATAAATAGTGACAATCTTTAGTATTGCTGTGAACTGGTTTTCTAGATGCTTAACTCTTTTAGATAGCTGGAAATAAAGTACATGTACTGGCGAATCAAGATTAGCATTTTAAATAATGATGTCTGTGTATAACTTCTTAATTTATTTTAATAGTTAAAGAAAAACTAACTGCAGATCCTGATAGTGAGATTGCCACAACCAGTCTGCGGGTATCTCTCATGTGTCCTGTAAGTATGGCTGGAAATGACCACATACAGATTTGTATTTTCGTCTTTAGTGCAGAGTTGGGCTGCTTTTAAAAGGCCCCGCTTTAGGAACTTAACTGGCTTCTGGTTTATACTGATTCATTAATATAAAATAGCGGGGGGAAGGGTGTATCTACAAGCACTCGATTGCAGCAGCATTCGACCAGTTATGGTTTAGAACTGTGAATGCCTCTGTTGTAATGCAGTCAGAATCAAGTTGCTACTCGTGTGTATAGTGAGGTCATTAGAAGGAGTAATCCTGTATATTGAGGCATTGAGATTAATTGGGCAGGGTGACAGAATAATTGAAGGCTACAGTGATAAATAAAACTTTGGATCTCCTCATCTTGGTGGTATTGCTTATACTGCCGGCTACCATAACAAACAAAAAAATTGATCACTGTGTAACAAGGTAACGCTGCCTTGGGGTTTCTCATCCCAGGTAGAAACTGGCCTTGTGTTTGTAAGCGGTCTGTTCAGCTAAATGTTAAAACGGGTGTTATGCCATTCTGAGTCGAATCTAACTGGAGCTCACAAAACCCCTTGAAATATTTGGCTAAAAGAAAATGATAAAAGCGGGGTGCTTCAGTAGGTCTTTTAATAAAAATAAAATCCTAGAAATAACATTGATGCAGGTCCATCAGAAATGTTTCTGGCTGTTTTTGACTCGGTGAAGACTTTGAGGATGGCTTCACTGTTCCTCTAAGTGCACTGTACGTGCTTTGATAGGGTGGATTTGCCTTCAGCGACCTTGGCACTGGGCACCTCTGTAGTGAGAAGAGACAGTAACTGCACCGGCTGTCTCTGATTTCATTGTTAGCCATCCAGGCCTACTTCACTGTCTGCTGTTCTGACGCTCTTTAAATGCATCTCCTGCAGCTGGGAAAAATGAGACTGACAATCCCATGCCGGGCTGTTACTTGCACACACCTGCAATGTTTTGATGCTGCTCTTTATCTTCAAATGAATGAAAAGAAGCCTACCTGGATCTGCCCCGTCTGTGACAAAAAGGCAGCTTATGAGAGCCTAATATTAGATGGGTAAGAGACTGGGTTTGCAGATTACACAATAATTAAAATTTGTCACAATGCATTTGATAGCTACTTCTGTGACTTGAGGTTTAGCCATTTCCTACTATTTTCTTTGTCAAAATACTTAGACTCTGTTACCATGTAACAAACTACGTAAGTTTATCTCCTAACTGCATCATCAGATGCTTGAGCCTTAGTATGTTTCCTCTGGAGAAATCCAAATGTGACATCTAAGGATATCTCTCCCTTTTACGTGACCCTGTCTCTGAAGCTATTAACTTTAAAATTTAACTCATAAACAAGTGTCAAACTTGATTCAAAGGATGATGATTTCTGCTTCTGTATGGAATTCTATGAATTGCAGTAATGTTGGAGTGGAATATGGCTAGGTTGGGATACTCTTTTAGGTTTCGATGTCTGACAAGGCTGTGATTACAGGCTTTTGGGTAAGATGAACTAGGGAGACAGTGTGTGCAATGGGTCAAAGGTGATCATAATTAGCTCTTCAACTGTGTCAACTTTTCACTTAGAATAAAAGATTTCACCTGGAATCAAAAAAGAAACCACTGTGCTTTATTTTCCAGGCTCTTTATGGAAATCCTTAATGAATGTTCAGATGTGGATGAGATCAAATTCCAAGAAGATGGCTCCTGGTGCCCCATGAGGCCAAAGAAAGAAGCTGTGAAAGTCTCAAGTCCACAGTGCACCAAAATAGAAAGTATGTACATCTGGGTACTGGTTGCAAACCAACAAAAACTCTTGGAGGTTTAGTTGTAGCTTGGATAATGTGTATGGATGTTGATGTTTGTTTTGTGGAGGCCTTTACTTCCAACCTTCTTGTCATTTAAATGAAAAAGAAAGGGTTGTACCTCTAAAAGTGTGCATTTCGGGGCTTTGTCTTTGCTCTTTATAATAGCAGTTAAGGAAACGAAAGGGCGCTCTTGTTTTAGGTCCTTAAACAGATAAATGAAAATTAAAGCTCGTGCTTTAATATTCTCAACATGATACAGAATACTAATAAAAGGGTTCCTGGGCTATAACATTCTCTGTAGCGGCCAGGAAGACAAGCTAAACCAGGATTTGAGTTTGCTGGTTCTGTCGCAAGTAGAAGCTGCTGGTGTCAACAGCCTTTAAAAAACAGTGATATTTTATTTTCTTGTTTAGGTTCCAGTGTTGTTAGCAAACCATGTTCTGTGACGGTGGCCAATGAGGTAAACAAGAAGAAAGTTGACGTTATTGACTTGACAATAGAAAGCTCTTCTGATGAAGAGGAAGACCCTCCTGCCAAAAGGAAGTGCATATTTATGTCTGAAACACAAGGAAGCCCAACCAAAGGGTTTGTCAATTTTAAAGTTAGTTGTTATTCTGTAATGTCTCAGATAAACTGATGTGTAGACAAATGGACTCGTAATTTCTCTTCGGGATCCAGCTCCACGCTTCCAGAGGAGAATTTCTAGGCCTCTCCTTGCAGAAGGTTGTATTGATGCAGTACCTCTGTACAGGCAAAACACTATTAAATAGTTTTACATCTCACAAAAGACTTGCACTGACTGTTGCTGTGTTTGCAGGGATATTTCTCCATAGAAAAGGAAGCTGATTAAGCTAATGGACAGGATTCTCCTGAGAAAGCAGATTATGTCAAGTGGAGGAGCTTTATGCATTCTTGCTAAGTTAGTGTCATCTTAAAGGCTTTTCTCTTGCTGTCTGTTACACCCTTTATCTAATCTGCCCTGGTGCCGAGGAAACTAGGCTGTGTTGTGTGTTTCATTCATCCTGTCAGTCTTGGAAGGGAGGCGCTCTGCTGTTTTGAATCAAGACAAGCTTTTCCTCCATCTCTCTGTTAAACTCTGGAATGTCTTGGACTCTGTTACTGGCCATGGTTGTCAGTCAGTCCTGCACTTTGCTTAGCACAACCAATGACTTCTTAAGTCCTCTGCCAACTGCTCCGTCTTTGTAGTCATGCCTGACTTCAGCCACAGGCTCAACCAGCTTCTTTACTGTTGTGCCGCTTTCTGTCTGTCCCAACCTGTGCAAGTCAGCTGCAGTTACTGTTTGTGGCTTCCATAAAGTTCTTGCTCTTGGCCGTAGGGCGCAGGAGACCTGCAGGGAGAGAGGGGCACTGGTTAGGCTTGCCAGCGGTCACTGCTCCACGAGGTGATTCCAAGTGTCAGCTTTTAGTCATGGCTTACTGGTTGGTGTCGGTGCATGCACGAGGTGTGCGTCTGTGTCTCTCAGCGAAGTGGCTTATGTCTTTTACTAAAATAATAGTAATAAAAAGAAACCCCTTCTGTTTTGCCAGCTCTTGAACTAATGAGCAGGTGTACTGTGTCTCTAGTCCACAGGAATGTGTGGTCTTTGGTGAGGAAATAGTTGGGCATCTTCAACAACTTTCAGCAGGGATACTGAAATGCTGTTGCTTTTTGTGAGGATTGTGGAGAAGTCCTTCTGCAAGAGACTGTTTCTTATTTTTGTAAGGAAAAAAAAAATAGCTACAAATACATCTCTTAATGAAGTTTCAGAAGGCACCAAGACTTCCTTCCATGCTCCCGTTTGTCTCAGCTGGCTACCTGCAACCATAACTGTAGGAGGACTGAGTTTTCTTGTCTATCTGTGACCAATGTATTTTCCTTACTGTTTGGGTATGGAAATGGCATGTTTTCATTCTTCAAATCCAAGTCAAAGCCAGGCTTTTGGGGAAAAGCTTATCTCCTGTAAACAGTGTTGCCTGAATGCTAGTTTTGGCAAAAATGTGGGGTGTCTTCCTGTAGGCAGAAGCAACATAAGCTGAAGTATAAGAAATGCTTGAGAAGGGAGGGTCTGAAATCCAAGCTTCTGAAATCGGAAGTGGAGTAAATACACCAGTGCAGCACTCTGGGGAGGAGGATGTGAGTGGATGACACCCATGGCTGGTGGGCTGGAGGGAGCGATGCGGAGCAGCTGGGAGCGTGACTCTGTGTTTCCACCTGACTTGAAGTTTATGAAATATTTTATGCATGTGGCTGGTGCCTGAATACCTGTGGTGTCATCTTCAACAGTGTTGCAGTGTAATCGGGCAGAAGGTGGGGATGCAGAAGGGTTTTAACTGGTCACATGCTCCTGGAGAGCTGAACTCAGCTTGGGCTCAGGCTGTGAGTAAAGATGGGTTTGATACTTAACTCCCACATGTGTAATCTGTGCTCCAGGGGCTGAATAATGGTCAGGTGTGCCCTTGGCGGGACAGGTTAGCACTGAGGAACAGTTATGTGGAGAAACTGAAACAAGCGCTTTCCTCCTGGCTCTGGCTACCTGCACATCCCTCCCAGGGTGCTCCACAGATACAGATTTCCATTTCTGTCTCTGAATGGTAGGCTGTTATAAATGACTCCAGCACTGTACTTTGTTTTAATGCCAACTTGCTCTTATGTCACAGCTGCTGTTGAGAGCCAAGATACGGTCATGTTATTATGAAGACTGTTATGAAAGAGGAAATTAGAGTGGAATACTGTGTAGTGAGTAGCCACGCTATAGTTGTGTTGTAACATAGTGACCTTGTGAATGAGAGTGCACAGCAGTGTGTAATTTCTCTTCTGTAACTAACGGCCAGGTTGTTTGTAATTTCCCATGCTGTTTAAAACAGGGTTCTCATGTATCAGCCATCTACTGTCAGAGTGCCCAGCGTGACAACCGTCGATGCTGCTGCTATTCCTCCTTCATTAACAGACTACCCAGTACCATTCCATCATCCACCAATATCCAGTATTTCATCAGACTTGCCAGGTAGGTGGTAGCTATTTTTAATGTGTATTCTGATAGCCTTGTGGGGTGGGTAAAAATTGGAGAATTCATCCACTGTTTGGTGTGTTGTTTTTTTTTTTTTTTAATGGAACAACACTATACACAGTATTGCACTGATGTGATGTCTAGAGAAGTCCAGTACAGGCTGCCTTTCCAGTTTCAGATTGCGCTTCGCAACAGCGATGTGAAAAGCATTGCTTCTGGGGTACAAATTGGCACTTTGGAACGGCAGCCAGAAATGCTTCTCGCTATATTCAGTTAGACTTTACGTAAACATCTGGTTGTTACGTGTCGTAAATGTGAGGGAGAGTAGCTGCTTATTTAAGTTACAGAAGTGCGATGGCGCTGACTCATCCCAACCCTGGGTGTAGAGATACTCTGCTAGCTGATTCTAGTGGTGCTCTGTCTAGACTGTATGAAAAAGGTTAAGGTGAGCTACAATATGTAAGCTGACCTCTATTGACTTTCTTTACCTAGACATACCCTAAATGCCTATGATGTATTCTTCAACCCTGCTGCTAAATATCAGACAAAAGGTGGGGATACTGATTGTTTTCTATCCTGGCTCCTTGAAAAGAACACTGTATATAGGGACTCTGGGGGTTCTCTTTGCCGGCTGTAACGAACCCAGAGCCCAGGAAATGGTGACTTGTGGTGACAGGTGTCGCATTGGCCTCCTGTACTTCCCTCTCCCCCCTCCATTGCCTGTCTCCATTTCTCCCCTGCAACATCTCTGGGTTTTTTCCTCTTCTTTCAGCACCAGTTTGGCAATGGGATGGATATCATTCCCCTTGTTTCTCTGTCCATTCCTTACTGCTCCCTCCCTCCACTTCTCCCTTGTTAAGAAATCGGTTGTCTTCCCAAATTGGATAGGAGAGTAAGCTGAGAGAATGGAAGTCTAGAACTGTTTTGTCCATCTCTATCAACCGAAGTTCTAGACAGCTTCTCTTGTTCTTGCACATTCAATTTTGTAAAAGCAGCTGAACTTAAATCTCCTTCGAAATTTTTCTCTAATGGAGGAGGAGAGATGCCACTGGCCAGAAGAGATTTGAAGGTGAGGGAAGAGGGAGGGAGTCAGTTTACCATTTCTTTCTGTTGACATAGCAAACACAAGGCCAATATTTAGAAACAAACCAAAAAAGGCTGTAATTTCTCATTGGTTTCCTAATTTTAAATATCTTGCCCTAAATGCTTACACGCTAATGGTGTATAAGACGGACGCTAGTTGTCACTGCTCTTAGAGGATATACGTTGAACTACTTGTAGTTTCCTCTTCTTCGTTCCTTTTATTTGTCTAGACACAAAACGGGGATGATATTAGAAATGTTTCCTTATTGGCTGCCCGTGGGTGGAGGAAGAGACCTGCTGCTTGTTTTTGGACTTGTGCATGTTGTGACTTTACTTCATTCCAGCATCTTTAATGTGATGACACTCTTCATGTCCCAGTTTGGCCAAGTCAGGTACAATATGCAGTGAAACTTGCATTATGAACCAACAGCTCCAAATGGCAACCTCCATCTAAGCAACCACATTGAACCACCCTGCAATATCCAGTGAATAATACATCATTTTGTCATTCTCATTCTTAAAAAGAGCCACTTGTACTAGATAACTCGTTTTGCTGCTGCCTGAAGTAGTCGTTGAGAGTGGTGTCACAGTGGTGTATTCCATTTAGAAACTGTGTAACAATTGCAAAATCTGTTCTACGACCACACAAAAAAAAGTTCCTTAAAGTTGTTGTGTGTGAATAAAAGAAAGACTCATCAACTTATTATCCTTCTCTTCTTTCTAGGTCTGGATTTTCTTTCCTTAATCCCAGTTGATTCACAGGTATGTTTCTGAACTGCTATGGGGTTAATTGCCAAGTGTGGTTTTTATGACATTCTGCTCGAGTAACTGTGAGGGTGCTGTCATCATCCGTACTGCGTGTGCAGTCCACTTGCTTAGACCTAACCACAGAGCAGGAAAATCCATTTTCTCAGCAAGAGGCGGTAATGAAGATCCATTAAGGGAGGATTCAGTTTAGCCTTACTATTATAAATCCAGGCATGGAAACTCACTCTTCATCGATAGTTTGCCTTTCTAAAGCGGATACTTGCACAGCACTAACTCAAATGCACCCATCATGTACTTCATGCTCTTGGTGCACACTGTGTATCTGTAAGCCAGATTAAGCTCTGTAAATATATGTAGCTAATTGCTGTTTCTGTTGGTTTTGATATTAGGAGATTAAGTTTCAAAGACAATATTTTCATTAATTTGATAGGCACACGACTGAACACTTTTTTATAATAAATCGCTCCATGCAACACCTAAACCCCGTTGGTTTTGGATTACAGCGAAATTTTGTAGGCCAAAAGTAACGAGGCGGTGCTTTTCCTTCCCTGGAAACTTAAACTTCACACAGTTAGGGAGAGTGATTCTTACTGTAACTAGATTCTTATGCAGACAGACCGCAGCCTTGAAACGTGGGGGAATATTGGCTCCCTACCTAAGACATGAGGATCTGAAGCAGACCCTCTGTTTCATCTCTCTGTCGCTAGAAGATAACCGTAACAGGACTCTGCAGCAGAGTTGACTTTCTGGTGCCTTAAAAACAAAGGATGAACTTCCTCCTTTTCTTTCCACTTACTGCATCTTGCAATACTCTGTGCCTGACCTTGAGATCTGAACTGCCAAAAGTGGGAATAACAGAAGTTTGTTCATGTGGGAGACTGGAAGCAGGTATGCTGCTATGAAGTGTCCACTTTGGACAGTTCAAACAGTTCAGGCTCAGTTCCAAACATAGGCCCAAGATTGGAATCCACAGGGTAAGCGAAAGTAAAATGTGTTGAACAACGTGTGTGTGTGTGTGCGTGTGGGGGTGTCTTCTATTATCCTCTTTGACACCTGGCAACCTTGTTCTGTTTCTAAATGCTTAAAATGTTTAGCACTGCTTTGAAAAGGCTTGTCTTCCACTTCAGGAAATTTAAATCAACTTGTCATTTTTCTTAATCAGACTTGATTGGGGCTCATTTATCACTGTTAAAATGTTGAAGAGACCTGCATGTATCATTGCAGGTATATACTATGAAAATGTTAATTAGTACAGCTGCTGCCATTTGAGGGGATGAAATGATTCTAATCTCCATCAAAGTAGCAAAAAGCATTCTGCTACCTTTTGTGATGAAAGGAGCCTGAAATGCACAGTTGTGCCCAGTAGCTACGGGCAGTGAACATTCTCCAGATGCTAAGGGGTTTTTGGTGATCATCATGTGGTCATAACCGTGTTTCTTAATGCACTAGTAAATGCTCGAGTTAACTAGTTATTAAGAAAAAAGAATAAAAATGGGGAGGATGAGGGAGAAGGGCTTGTGGCTCCCATCTCTGCTTGCTTACTTGCTGGTTTGCAGAACCCTGGTTCTTGCTCTGCATGCGTTAACGAGGTTCTGCTAGTAATGTGTTCTGTGCTCGTTGTAGGGAAGATGTATCTTCAGAGCATACATTTCCCTTGTGCAGTTAGTCTCTTCATTCTTCGTTGTTTGTTTCAAGCAGTACTGTCCTCCTATGTTTTTGGATAGTCTCACCTCAACCTTAACAAGCAGCACGCCTGGCAGCATCATCACGTCAACCAGTCACCACGAGAGCAGCACGCACGTTAGCTCCTCCAGCAGGAGCGAGACGGGAGTGATAACCAGCAGCGGAGGCAGCGCTCCGGACATCATCTCACTGGACTGAAACAAGGGGCAGCACGGGACTCCAGGAGAAATTGCACAGAGCTGTTGCTTGTATCTCTGGAACTTCAGCATCTCGGAAGTTATTCTGATATTTATTGAAAGGATTTGCCTTCTGGAAAATGGAGTAAATTCATCTGCCCTAGGAACAGAAGTGATCAGTTATTATTTTTTTTTTCTTGCTCATTAAATAGCTGGTATAGCAAAGGCCCCTTCAGAACATGCTTTTGTGCTTTCGGCTTGTTCTGGGGAAACTGACTTTTTGTTGCTGGGTGGATTCCACAAATGGTTTTTAATTTTGTTGTAAACCACAGCAATAATGTAAAAACAAACAAAAACTTTTTTAAATAAAAGAAGCACTTAACCACTCTAGAACAACAACAACCTGGACAAAGGTGCAGAAGTGTATGCATTGGTGAATTTTTAATATTTTCACTGGGGCCTGTAATAAACTTCATTTAAGACAATGAAGCTTTGTGAAATAGCCATGACTTGTGTTGTATGTCTCTTGTTCCCTGCTTCCCCCTTACCTGGGGCTGTAGGGGAAGCCTCTGTAAATGGGATTGTTGGTTTTGTATTTTTTCCTCTTTTTTTTTTTCCCCTCCTGATTTGCTGTTTTTTTCACAAATGCAACACAATCCTAAGCTGTGACTTCTTCCTCTTAATGTTCTTTGTGCTGGGGAGGGGACAAACTATGCAAACCCTGTGTCACACCACCTCTGTGCTGTCATGTCAGAATTAGGACGCCTCCCCACCACCAAAAACTCCAAATTATGCACAGTCAAGCTACAGGTGAATTTCTGGTTTGATGACTTTAAAAGGTGATTAAAAAAAAAGCCTTTAAATTCTAAATTTAGATTACACAGTCCTTGGTGGCCCTCTTTGAAACTGTTCCCCCCCACCACCAGGTGATCAAGTGGAGTGCGTGCTTTCTCTGGCAGCTGTAAGGAGACAAAATAGGAATTACTTTCTCCAACGCAGGATTATTTTGTAGAATCTCTTGCTCTTGGCTTCTGTCGCTTCAGTAACTGCTGTATTCTGTTTGGGAATACCGCACTCTGACTTGCCCCAGGGGGAGGCTTGGCTTTTTGGAAGACCAAAAACTGCACAGTATTCCCACCTAACTGGAATTATGTGTTTAGGGCTTAATGATGCTTTGTCCCCCATTACACGGCCTCCTAATCATGGCTCTTCTAATTCAATGGGAACAATTTCTTCCTGTTTTACTCCTCTGCTGAATTTGCCGCTTTGTTGTGCGTATGCAGTGTCTCCCCACGCACCTCTAAGGATAACCTCAGCAGTACTGTATGTGGAAGAGGTTACAGACCAGGAAAATCAAGTAATTTCTGTAGAGCTGGAATAATGGTATTGTCTATACATGTTGACAGCAGCTTTTCCAAGTGTTGTGTTTCTGTTGAGTAACTGTATTTTGAGATTGTTCCTTCCCTAATTACCAGCTTTCACTTTTTCCTAATTTTGTGTTCCTTTTTTCTTATTTCTTCAGTTGTCTGGTGCTTTTTGCCTTCCATTACTGTGACAGTATTTGAACGAAGTACACGGATAAGAAACATTGAAGCAGGATGTATTGTAACTCTTGTCTGCCTGTACTCCCACCTTTAATGCTGCGTTACTATTCCTCATTGCCTTTTTTTGTATGATCTTTCACAGCGGTCGTCAGTTCACAGGTTGGTCTTAATACTGCATCCACTCTTTTCTTCTCCTTTCCTTATCTGTTGAACTTTTTGTACCTGTTAAGGATCAGTTTTTAGCATGATTTATTTCCAATAAAGCCATGCTACTCATGATGTTTTTTCCTAATGGCCTGCAGCCGATCAGTGCTTTCTGCATCACAATTGCACAGTGACTTGAACTATAAATAGTGTGGAGAGAGGTTCCAGAGTCATGCTGAATAAAGTGTTTAAAACTGGTATCTGTTGCTGAAGATGCTGTTTGTCCTCTTAATGCCAAACTGAAGCGTGACTCGGGCAATTGCTGAACTGGCTGAAGGGATGTGAATGTCTCACGTGTACATCAGAAAAGTTAAGTAAGGGTGAGTGCCATTTTTAGGACAGGCGCTCTACACCATTCATGGTGTTACAATTTTGTCAGCTATTGTGGCCTCTTAGTAGTTACTTACCAGGGCTGAGGTAGGGTTGTGTTCTCCAGCTGTTTTGGGCAGGAGTTTATAGCTGCATTTCCCTTTAAACCTTCTAGACCCATGACAGCACTCTCAAATGCAAACTTGGGTCTCTTCAGTCTCACCTGGTTAGGAGAGCGCTGGATTGGCATAAGCTGTGGTGTGAGCCGAGTGTTCGGGTGAACAGTGGAGTTGTCCTGCAATGCTGATTGTAGCTAGACAAGTTTTTGGTTTATTCTTCCTTCAACGAGTTCTAAAATGCATCAGAATGTGTATCCAAGAACTTCTAAAATGAGAAAAATCTTGAAGAAAAGGTTAGGTGACTTCTTACCTCTCTGTTTCCACTACGGAAGTATCTGGTTACTGCTTTGAGTGGACTATATCAAAGATGATACCTTCAAACCAACTGCAGAAGGAAAGTAAAGCTTATGAGACTGATACGGAGTCCTTCTACTGCACAGATAAGCAGCATGCAGTGGCAGTTGTGCTGCAAGAACTAGCCCTTTTTTTCCCCCTCTCCATCCATTTGCTACATCATTTTCTGGAAGTGAGCTAGCTGCTGAAATACGAGATACAGAGAGGCTGTATCTATACGCCTGAAGACTATTAGCCCCAGCTGGCTTCTGGTTTTCATTCTTCCAGGTCAGATGAAGCTGTCTGAAACCATCGTGAGCTGTGTAGGCAGGACTGTGCTGCCCAACGACACAGCCCCAGCACGTTGTGCACCTGTCCGGTGGCAAGAATTGAGGCATTTCCAACATGAGGGGGGATTTTTCTGTATTTGCCTTTAAATCTAGGTGCTGGATACTAGAAAGCTTACCTGTAACTGCAAGCCTTTCACTATCAGTCTTCAAGAGCACAAGAGGATTCAAGTTTGGAAATGAAAGAACGCATCTTCTGGCCGAGAGGACAAAACCTGACAGTTCAACAAGAATTTCTGCAAGAGCAACAACGAAGGGAGCTGCTTCCTAGGTTAAAAGACAATTGTGGATTAGGCAAACACCATTAGTCCTAGGCAACTGATTATTATTATTTTTTTTTTTTTTAAAAGTGTATTTTTGACACAGGCATCAGTGACCACAGACAAGATACAGACAACAACAGTCCTATAAGTCAAATTAGCACATCATTTTTATTTCTTTTTTCAGTAGGTGATCATGCCATCATCACATGTTAATGCTCTGTGTATTCAATGTGACACTAAAAACTTTCCATTTCCTTCCTGGTTTTCCGAGGAAACGGTATCAGGACAAAACACGACATGAAACAGAAGTGATTATAACTTATCTAGGAAGTTATCCAGAGGTAGAATTCCCTCCTTCAAGCCTTTGCGTTTGTTTCAGCCCCAACTTGCCAAGGACGAGGATTTGCATCATAAGGATCCCCAGGCAAAATCTGCCAGTGATTAGGCACACTGTGGAAGAGCCTGGCCACCAGCATTGGATCTCCAGTTGGTGGTAAAACCTAGTGGGAAGGAAAAAATAAAAAAGGATAAGCCAGCTACACAAACACTGTCGTCCCCCCTGCCAAACTGGTTTATTATGAATTTCTGCATAGACAAAATCCTAAAAACACTCTTCCAGAACTGTTAGGAAACCGCTACTTTGCGGGTAATTCTTTCAAGCAGGTAAAAATGAGGCTAACTCCAAAGAACTGCAGAAAGATCTCATAAATTAGCAATAAAAAGGCAAACAAAATTCAATTTAGATAGAAAAGTATATGGGGAAAATTATGTTTCGAAAGGAGGTAGTTCTTCACACATCTAGATTGGTGAAGTCCTTGCCAGTGCTGTGGATGCTGATGTTCTACGCTGAGGGGGAGACCGAGTAACTTCATAAAGCAATCCATCATGGGTTACTGACTTGATCTAGAAACCACTTGGGCCCCAGAAAGCCTCTGAAAGTGGTTATAAAAAAGCAACTGGGGCAGTTTTACGCAAGCTTACCTTGTTCTTTCTCCTCCCTAAGCGCTCACTTTCAGTCACTGTCATGAACAAGATGCTGGGCTAACTCGACTTTAGTCCGACAGTACAGAACTTTACATTTAACTGAAGATTCACAGGCGTTTCCTTTGCCGTTTCCTCGGCTTCACAGCAGCGTCATCCCCTTCTCCCAAGTATTCAGTCCCGTGAGGAGCTGCTGCCTGTGAACCGAGACTTTGCCACTGTAGAACCGCTTCTAACCGCTAGTTTAGAGGAATACTGCTATTTCCCCACATCTCTAGGTCGCTGTTTTAGCAAGATTCAACAGCAGCTTTGGCAAGGAACTAGGAAAGGCCGTTTTGGAGAACATGGACGTTAATGCGCTATGTAAGGTGAGACCGAGAGCCCAGTGTAATTACAGAGACTGAGCTCACACTTCTTTTTGGTTTTCCACATTTGGAAAATTAGTCTATGAAATTGTTTTAAGCTCTATGGAAACTTGGAGAAGGAAGAAAAACCCACCAAAACCCAGCCACACAAACATATGTGTAAATTACTCTTTTAAAGAAGTTAAATTGCCATTTTGGACTTTAAAAGTTAAGCATCTCTTATTTCATCACAAATTACTTTAGCAGTTACCACACTCGTGTACTTTGGCAAAGCAGCCCCCTCCAAAATAAAACATGACATTTCTTACAGTTTTACCCTGCGAGGAGTTCCAAACGCGCCCCGTGAAACTGGTAAACTTTCTGTCACCATGTCACAGGATGCTCTTGAAGTGCATTTTTAAACGGGGAGGAGGGAAACGGGACACGCGAACCAACCACAAGACCAGAGGAAGGGCTTTGTACCACACCAAAAAGTTGAAGTTTTGGGACAGCATAAGAAGGATCAGATTATTATTTTAAAGGTAGTCTTAAGATTGGCAAGAGGGTATAATGCCATTTAAGCTACTCAGGCTGGCACTCTGTCCTTCTTTTAAAGATCCAAATTGGTACCAAATTCTCTAGCCTGCTGCTCCTGAAGACCAATTCTTTCTTCTAGGCTTGCTTCAAAGGAAGACCTTGATTTAAAATCATGGCAACCCAATCTGGTGTACACTGGAAAGTCTTAATGTGCAGAAGATGCCACATCTTTTTGGCACCCTCTGCTGGCACGAAAGCCCAATGGAGTAGGGTGCTGGGAAAAAAAGGAGTAAACTATTTGTTCTGCACTGAAGATGCAGAGGGACAACAGGAAGAAGCTTGGAGCTATTAAAATGGGAATTTTTAAGTCCCCTTCATCCTGCAGAGGTCTTTCTTTAATTGCATGTGGGTAACAAAATAAAGCGTTGTCTTACCAAATGACTCATTTACAGGTAGGTACACCTTGACCACGAACACTGGAGTTCCTGCCACTTGGGATTCTTCAAAAACATGGCCCCTTTTCCTGTTCAGCACACCATAGATCCCACCAACCACTTGTTCTGGGCACTATAAAGAAAAATAATTTTCAGGTTACATAAAAGGAGGAGATCGCCAGTTCTTAAAACAGCCGGGCAGCATTAGACAATCCCTCTAGACAGCTCTTTGATGTCTTTCCCATGATGGCTCCTCACTTGGAGAAATCTCTCTTGTGTAACAAGTGGCTTCACTCTCACTTCCAAGACATCTTTCAGAAGCTCTGCCTGCCTTCTCTGCCTCACCTGACTGTGAAGTCTCCAATTCCTGTCTGTACCGACTGGACTGGGTTGTAGTTTACATACACAAAGTGAGGCAAAAGGGCATATGCTCAGTGAATGACCTTCGGCAATCTTTGGGCACAAGCAAGAAGAGTCCTCTAGTGCTTTGTAATAAATGCATTTACTACAGGACACAAATTTTATACAAACAGGATCTCCCCATACTTTATCTTAGAACTTACAACATGTCTGGCAAGCACTGGGATTCAAACTGTACTCTAAAACCCCCCACATTTGCTTAGAAACATACCCCTAAGGCTGCAAAACTCCCCTGCTTTGTCACGATAGGTCTCACAAGTCATCGAGGTGAAAAAAATTCTCAATTTTTGCTTTTTTTGTCCTTACTTGCACTCATCTTCTTCAGCCCTCGTGGCTAAGACATTTTTTAAGCTGGTGAATTTCCTGCCCACCACCCAGCACTGTAGTCTGGAATTAATTTTTAAAGCAGGTTTCAAATCTTCCAATTGCTTTTAAGACAGTTAAGACAAACTGTATGTGAATAGCTGTACTTGGTGATAAATAAATACTTTTAGCATGGAATACATTTTCCAGGCTCTTTCATGGAAGAATTTCATTTACCAAGAAAATTCAGTTATTCAAAGGACAGAAGTTAATGTTTACACAGCTCAGAAAGAGCTTAATTAAAAAAAAATAAGATCCTTGCTGTTCTTTCTGGTTATTTAGGATACCCATTGTTTGTTCTCCTGAATGTTTACAGGGACAGAAAGAAAGGAGGGGAAAAAAAACCCCAAATCATAACTTTTCCAAAGGTACTGGCAATTCATAAAGAACAGCATAATTCACCTCCCCACCTACATTTTGCTGTTTCCATTTAACCTTTTCCTAATTCTGGAATGAAAAACCTCTTCTTGGAAAAAGACTTTGCATCACTGATCTAAAGGACATAGAACAGAGCTACAATCACAGAATCACCGGGGTTGGAAGGGACCTTCAGAGATCATCTAGTCCAACCCCCTGACAAAGCAGGTTCACCTAGAGAGTTTCTAAGGTATGAACCTTCATGTAGCAGGATTCTGGCCTGGTTTAAGTCACACATGCTGATGCTGAACCATTATATTTGGACCGAGGCAGTGTACACCGTACGCACAGCAAAGTCCTTCCAGGAACACTAGCATTTGAGAACTCACACTTGGAACAAACATAAAATGCCCACAGGCAACAATGTGTTGTTGCCTCATAAAGAAGTTCGCAGTGGTATTTTTGTGCTGTTACAGGGGAAGGTAGGTGAATGGTGATCATCTGAAACAAGGCATCTCCAGCAGGCAGCCAGCAGCACATCATGGCCTAGGGACCCAAAATTCACATTGTAATGAAAACTTGTTTCTGCAAACATAACAACCGACCCCCAAATAAACCTTTTGGATAGCATATAGAAGGCTACACTCAGGGACGTAATGTAAAAAAGGTCACGACAACCATTTAAAATTTCCCTATGACTACTTAAATCTTGTTAAAGGCTATGAATAAAATACTTGTCTAGAACAAGCAATGTGAACATAACAGTATGTTTGAATTAGTGAAAACCAGCACTCCTTGCATTCTTTTTTTTTCCTTGGGATAGCAATTTACATTTCAACAGAAATGCTAGGATTCATGGATTACATTAAACTTCTAAAATAAAACGTGAATGTCCTTCTTCTTGCTGACAACAGATTACAATAGCAGAAGGAAAAAGGTCCATGAATTGTCATGTTTTATGGCTGTATCTTCCATATATGGAAGATAAAAATAAAACCAAATGTTTTATTAAATCTCTGGCCATTTGCCACTGTGATGTGGTTGGATCTCCCTTCTCCAGAGATTATTTCAAGAAGTTTCCACATGTATCCCCTGGGCTCCCTTTTCATGTAGGTTTTAATATACCTGAGGAGCACACGAGTTAGCACAGGAACCGGGCGGTTTCTTAAAGCCTCTGCTCTTAACATTCAGTGCTGCACAGGAAGTGATCGCATACTTTCAGACATTACTCTTCAAAAGGTTGACCAGAATTCAGCAGCATTCTTGAATATATCGGAATTTGTGAGAGCCAACCAGAAACCATGTTTCCGATTACACAGCCGCAGCATACATGTGCGGCAACAGACACTTTGTATTAGCATTACACTTACACCTTGAGAAGAGGGAGGGAGGCAGTATTGGTGGGTTTTTTCCTGTAGGAAACAAAAATTTTCTCCCTTTTTTTACATCAAAAGAGGTGTGTCTTTTGCGTGCTGCAACACCTAAGTCCTGTTATCACTCTAGCAAATTCAGTGCAATACATTATCGAGCACCTTATTTCAAATTGTAACATTCCCGATGCACAAGTTAACCACTGTCCAGATTATAAAAAGACAACTAAGGTAAGTTTCTGTGAATTTTAGAAAGACCTAAAAGACTGTTATTGTTACACAGCTCAAGGGTAAGAAATGGTACCGTGCTGGCAATTCTAATGAAGTAGAAAGGCCAAGTTACCTTAAGAAGGGTTTTTCCCTCTTTATTTCAATCTTCAATGTCTAGCTTGATATCAAGTTTCTCTTATCAGTTTGGGTGCCTCTTCCTTCTGAAAATTCTTAATGGCATCAAAGACCTGAAACAAGTTTATAGCAACTGGAGTAAGTAACATAACAGAGACAGGTTCTGCTTACTATTTATCTTAAACACGTTGTACCTCTGAAAACCCTCTGGTTTCTCTGTTCTGAGCTTTTATTTGAGATACTATTTGCAAGGATCATACAGCTCAAGGTTCACAAATTATATCAAATGTTTCTAATTCCAAAGGAAATTCCAAATTCCTATCAGAAGAGGTTTACACACGAGAGACACAAATCTTGAATCTAATGATATGCAGAATATGTTATTTCAGCAAACAGACCATTCAGATTTTATGTCTTCTACTACTTGGAAGTAGATGACCTTTAAGGTCCCTTCCAACTCTAACCATAGAATCTTCTGTGATTCTATGATTCTATGGACCTACTTCAGAAGAGGGATTGCTTTCTTAAGAGCTAACCTGCTAAACTAAAAAAAAGTCTCCCCTTACGCACCTGCAATCAAATCAGGACAAAAATACTGCTTTACCTTAAAGATGGGATCCAGAACTAGCTGGCAAAATCTCCTTGGCAACTTCTTTCCATCTGGGCTAGTGGCTGATTTGCTGAATTTTCCAGTTACTGGATCAAAATACCTAAATAAGATGTTTATTTTTACTCATCCAGTTTGAACATGTGGAGTATCTGCTTTTCCTGCAAATTTCCACTTAGTTATTTTTAAAGGAAAACTTTGTAAAGTTTGATATTTAAGTAGAGATTAAAATAGCAGAAGAGCGGCTAATGCTTATTTGAACGTAGCAATAACTGTTAGATGTTTGGGGAGGCAAAGGATGGCTTTTTGTTTATTTAGGCTTTTGAGGTTTTTTACCACACTTAAAAAGACTGACATCAACAAGCAATTTTAGGCTTTTACAGGGAACCAGGCACCGTAAGCAAACCTGTTGCCAAGAACTCTCTTACTCCACTCTGTTATCTGTAACTGTCCTTTGAAGCCTTGCTAAAATCATTTAAGTATCATACAAGATAAATCTTGGAGTACTCTGTGAGCTAAATGAGTCAAAGTAGGTTAATTTATTATAAGGCATCAGAAGACAAGCAAATATATTAAGCTTTCACACATGTATAAAGCATTCCGTTAACAACAAGTTGTGTACACATCTAGTATGAAATTAACTCCATCATTTATGAGATAAAATTTAATGTTCATTAAATTCACAAAAATACTCATCGGTATCAAAAGACTGGATTTGGTCCATAACCTTGTGTTGTGTATTAATTTTAACTATGCAGTTCAATAAAAGCATTTATGTTCTGAATTTTGAGAGTGAATCTTCTCTCTCTGCTCTTACAGAGCACGTTAATTGGAACTCACCATAGAAGGCACATACAGCATATCTGCACTACAAGCAAGTGCCTTTCTTAGATACATAAATATTTTTGTTGTAAAAGTTACAAACTCATGTCTTGAGCTTTCCAAGCTGCCTATGAAAGCTTAGTTTTACAGAAGCACAAACTCAACATGCACTGGTATGTATCACTGATATCCTTTGAGTGTCACTGTGGTATCTAAGCATGTATCTACATTCATTCCACGCGTAACGTGTTACTTATCACCCCAGAGTTTTTCCATCGTATCTTCCACTTTGTTTGAATGCTCAGTTGTGCTTTTTCACCTTTGGCAGCAGATTTGGTTACATATATCTCAGCAAAGTGCTTCAGAGTCAATGCCCAGCCACGCAGACCAGAGCCAAAGCCAACAGTACCAATAACTGGATCGATCTTTAAAAGGGGGGAAAAAAGTGAATGCCTTTCACAAAACACTGATTTGAAATGTATGAATTGCTTTCAATGATGGGTAGGATCAGTAAAGATGCCAAATATTTTCTGAAACATAAAACAAGGAAATACTTCCCCTAAGATGGGTTTATTGAATACTACTTGGAAACAAGAGCCTTACTTTGTCCCACATAGTGAACACATTTATAACAAAGGCTAAAATAAAAATTTCAGAAATATATTTGCAAAGTGCTAAGTAGGATTTGGAGGACTATGACTTTGTAAAGAATATTAACTGAATTGTTGGTGAACTTTCTCTGGAAATTAAAATAGGGGCCGGCTCATTCCTGCCACACCGATAAACGTGGTCTGACTTAAGAACAGCTGAGATTCATGCAATATAATAATCAGAATACAATTCTACCCAAGAGTCCTTTGTTCCAGCAACTAGATTATGCTGCAGTCAATTCTAGCAATAGAACAAGTTATTTTATTATGAACACATTTAAACAAAGGGAATCGCGTTTGAAAATTCTGGTGAGAAGGTGTGTCTTGCAGATATTTGGTGGAAAAAATAATATCTGAAGCAACCTGATTCTCACAATTCCTTACTCCAACAGCCGGACCACCAGAGAAGACTCTCAGCTGACTTTTTTTATTTTACAATTCTCAGCTGCAATATAGGAAATATTATTTTTCTTTCTAGTTTCAAATCATCCTTCCAGAGATATCCAGCACATTATGATATGATTACCAGTAGCATAACAGAGACCTGTATCTTCAGATCAGAAAGGAACAAATTAAATGTCTTATCAGTCAGGAATAGCAGAAAGGCCATGTTTCTTGTCATGCAAGTGACGTAAGGAGCAAAGTCAGGCACAGAAAGCTAATCTTCCGGCTTCTTGTCCTTTTCCTTAAATTTCAAGCCATAGCTTTCCTTCAGCAGTTTCCCCCAGGCAAACGTCTGACATTTGATATTTGAATGACACTGAGCAACTGCCTTGAGGTTACACATTTTGTTAGTGAGAAAGTATCACTACAGGACGATCTGTTTTGTGAATTCTCTCCTCTCTGCTAGTTGCTTTCGCTCCCCAGTTGGTTCGTCTGAAGAGAGTATGAAACAGTGGGGGTGGAAGGGGACTGAAGAACAGCTCCTTCAGGCTGGCCAGAGATCTGAACTGCCATAAATGTATGCAATTGTTTCATATCAAGGCTGGTATTCTCCAAAATAGGATTTCAACAACAGCAAAGTTTTAAAGTTTTCTTTACAATATTACCCATTGGTCCAGTTTCACCTATCCATAGGTGGAAATGATGACATTGACATTTTCCACAATATGCTGAAATGCCTGGTAAAGTTCCTCAGGGTTCAGCTGCAGTTCCAGCAAAGCATGACCCATTTTGTTCATCATCAGTACTGGTTTGATATGTTCTGCAATAGCCTGCTGCAGAACAGTCTCCATCTGTACACAAACCCCTTCAAAAATATCAGTACAATTAAACCATGCATTATATATACGGGCAATATTTCTTACCTACTTTGTAAGCGAGGACTGGGAAATTCAAAGTGGGAATTTGGTGGTAGTCTCGGTGCTCCCTGAAACTGTCATTACTCAGATGCGTGTATCGCTCCATTTTCTAACTGAAGAAGAATGACAGGCAGCTCCACTCCCTGGGAATTTGCTGAAGGATTGATTTTATTTCCTCAGTTACTCTACATTCAACCCACAAGCTGTATACAAAGTGGATATAATCCTCAAAGATACAGGAAAGGCCATGGGCTAAGACTGCAAACCAGAATTCATACCATTAGAAGTTAAACTTCCAGAGAAAGCTTTTCCCATTACATACGATTTTTTTCCTTAAGGGGAAGAAAATAAAATACACTGAGGTCTTTCTAATTAGAAGACCATGCTTACC
This sequence comes from Burhinus oedicnemus, assembly GCA_008921705.1. Lineage (NCBI taxonomy): Eukaryota > Metazoa > Chordata > Aves > Charadriiformes > Burhinidae > Burhinus > Burhinus oedicnemus. Next base: position 2,398,873 of record VFFE01009207.1, read on the forward strand.
TGAAACACAGTCAACCACAACAAGGGCACCGCACGGAGAGCTGCTGTAACTTCCGAGGAGAAATCAACATGTCCAGGGGAGTCAATTAAGTTAGTAAGAAAATCTGAACCACCCCGTACACTGTTTGATGAAGGCCAAGTCGTTGTCTGAGAGCTCCTAATACATAGAAATTGCCCTGTAAGAGAAGACAATGCATTTTAATAATTTAATGTTTCATAATTTGCTGATTTGAAAACTTGCATTGATCAGGCACCTATACCTGCTCTGTCACAGCGCCAATATTTCTTGATGTACTTAAAGGAAAAATCACAAGACAACTTCAATACTTCAATTTAAAGTTCTTAGGATCTAAAATTCTGCTTTGAGTGTAATTTATTTTTATTCTTATTCAGAATCAACACCTCATGATAGTTGGCACAGCATAATATCACTGTCAAACACTTGTAGAGTCATGCTCCAAATCACGTTACAACTTGCTAACTTTGCAGTTGCAGACTTCATAGACAGAGGTAGTACTAATAAGACAGAACCCACCACATTGGCTTGCAGGAACAGTGTATTAGTCTGTAAGCAATTCAATAAAAACAAAGGTTACTACTAAGAATCCTTCTGAAAGCATCTTTCTCCATAGTGAGAAGCAGGTAAGAACTGTCGTGAGATATCACTTAGAAGCTCTGCTCCAATACTGCCCAGATTGCACTCTGAAGACTGTGAACTTCTGTTCTGTAATGCACAGCTTGATTCACGTGTCAGCTTAAAAAAGATCTGACAAGACACAAGGCTTTGAGCAAACCAATTTTCTGTCTTCAGACTAAGAAGAAGAAAAAAAAAAGATAAAAAAGAAAGATACAAACAAATTCTTACATAGACTTGATTGTGATACGTTTTTCTTGCTCATTTTTCTGTGTGTCTGTGAATCGTGTTTCTCTGGCTCTGGCTAAAGCAATGATGCCCACTTTACACACCAAGGACTCTGTCAAGGTTGACTTGCCATAATCAACATGAGCAATCACAGACATATTCCTAATATTGGACTTCTTGTCCATGATTGCCTGGATCTGGTCTACTGTGAAATTCACCTGGATAGGAGAGAAAAAAAAGAAAAAAGAAAAAACAGGTATTGCTTCCTTTTAAAGTATACAAATGTCTATGTGAAATTTAAACTTTTACTATTTGTTATTAAACTCACAATCTAAAGAAGAAATGAAGTTCACAGAATCACAGAATGGTTTGGGTTGAAAAGGATCTTAAAGATCATCTAGTTCCAACCCCCCTGCCATGGGCAGGGACACCTCCCACTACACCAGGTTGCTGAAAGCCCCATCCAGACTGGCCTCGAACACCTCCAGGGATGGGGCAGCTACAGCTTCTCTGGGCAGCCTGGGCCAGGGTCTCACCACCTGCACAGTAAAGAATTTCTTCCTAATATCTAATCTAATCTCCCGTCTTTCAGTTTAAAACTGTTTCCCCTCATCCTATGGCTCCACTCCCTGATCAAGAGTCCCTCCCCATCTTCCCTGTAGGACCCCTTTAGGTACTGGAAGTTCATAGTTTTAAGCTTAGTATTAAAAATAGTTGTTCCCATTTTGGCACGTTTTTCTCAGCAAGAAGAGCAGAGACATAACTTAAAATACAGCTCAGATTTCACATCACAAGATGCCCACCAAATGACCACCAAAGTGGAGAATCCACCTGCAGAGACGGAACAGCTCATCCCGGCCAAATGTTACAGGAGGGTTAGCGCACACAACTGCAAGCAGCAGCTCTCATCAGAGCTTCCACATACATCCTTTTCCTCTCCTCCCACCACTGCCCCTCACTTGGCCACGTCCCCCTCCCACACCTGCTCTCCATCTCCCAGGGCTATTCAGGTGAGTCACTCCTCCTGGTTTCCAGAAGAGGCTGGGTCTTCTGCCTTTGTAGCCAACATACTGGCTTGAGAAACTAGTGGTCCAGCTCAGTCAGAAACCTCTTCAAAGACTTAACCACCAAAAAGCAACATTTTTACAGCCCCTCTCACAAATAATATCCCAGAAGTTTTTCTCATTTCCATAACCCTTCTATCTCTTGCTAAGAACAATTCCCCTCCTTCAATTTGCAGAAAAAAATTCTTGACCCTCAGAAGCCCTGGTAATTACCTATTTAACACCTGACAACTTAGCAAAGCAAGATGAACTCTTACTAATCTTGGCCTGTCTCATTCTGTAATGAGAGTCACCTGCAGGTCACAGGAGTGCAGTTACTGTGGTTATCCTTGCAAATCCCTTCAATGCACAAAGTGCTTCACAGGGACATGGAAAAAGACAGAATTGGGAGGAAAAAATGATGAGGAATATTAAACAAACAAACACAAAAATCACATACCGCATCAGTAGTTTGTACTAGATGCTCAAGTGAAGAAAAATATACCATAAGAAGCACTTAAATAGGTTCCTCGTCTGTGTTTGAGTTGCAACTGAGACAGAAATAATGAAACACGCTTTTCTGTTGCTACACCAACAAAGGTTTCCAAGACAGTCAGGGTCTTAATGAGTGCATCTGAACACACGGAACCTGTCTTCTTGCATGGATAAGATATTAATTAAAAAAACCCCTGAACAACCCAGCCCAGGTCAAAATATTATTATATTACAAACCAGGGGTTTTTTTACATTAACAGATACACTTCTGATATATATCTTATCACTGCATATTCCTATACTAAATTTGGATCTTCAGTTCAGTTCAACTTTTTCAGTATAAATTTTCTCAAGAAAATGGTTCTTATTGAAGGAATACTTCTAAATAAAATAGCCAAGTTCTTTTTAGAAATGAGAAATATCCAAACTAAGCAGCAGCCTGGCCTCTTCCCCCCAAAACGTATTATTTCCCCACTCTCCCTAACATTTATAGTTTCTTTCCTACCTTGAAGTCTGCAATGGAGAAAACCACCCCCTTTTGTCCTGCTAAAGAAAATTCAGTACAAACAAGCAAATTTTTAGAGTATGCTTACAGTTTTGTCACTGATCCACCTCAAATGAAGGCACTTCATTTCTTAACTTGTTCTGTTAGGTTATTCTTCAATTTCGTAAGATTAAAAGATGTTTCTTTTCTACAGTGTTCTAGGGTGTCCTGGTATTCAAAGATTCACCCAAGCAAAATTTACACACTTAGAAGTAAGACCTTGAAATATTTCTTTCTTCTCTTTCTTTCCCATTTAAACAGCATTGCTATTTTTCTTTTCTACCTTTACAATTTTGAATTGTGCTGTGCTAAAAAAAAAATAAATCCGTGATCTTAGTGAGAATTAAGTGTAGCACTAGAGCTGGGCTATACAATTAAATAATTAAGTGTTGAGAAGTATACCTATGTGCTCTTTGTATTTGCTAATTTTACACTTTCTTAATAGAACAAGTGAAATTTACTTCTGATAAATATTTAACTAGCGCAGATATCACATTTTGAACTGAAACCTGTATTTTTTTCATTGTCTCTAAGTTTCCAATATATTTATATACACAGGCTACACTGTAGTTTTCTTTTGGTGCAGGGAACAGAGGTGACCACAACAGTTTATTTCTTCCTTATATTTTAAGCATACAGGCCTCCTACGTATACCCATTTACGTTAATTCTAAATGTAAACTTCATACACATGTTCCTCTAACAGGGCTGGATGTTCTCCTATGGACTGCTGAAGCTATTCATATCATCTGAGATAGGATGGTATGTGAGCTGTAAAATCCTTGATTTGTGCCTAAATGGAGTCTTAGTCTCCAGCTGGGATAATTACATCCCACTGTTACAAAAGCAGAATGAAAACAGATGGAGTGACCATTATACAAGCCATGGATGTAAAACGTTAGTTCTATGGGTTTATTTGCTTGGTGTTTTGAGAAGTCATTTATATATTACTATCACTTTGTGGTGGAGCTGGAGCAACTTGGGTTTGAGATGGAAAAGAATCACTAAGTCATGGTGAAGGAAAGGAGAGCCGAGAAGCACCACGAGAGAAGAGCAGGGTCAGGCACTACTGGGGTGGGAAGTGGAGGGTAAGGCAAAGGACAAGGGGAATCTACAACCAAGTTTAAGGGATTAGACAGACTGTGGGTCCCAAAGCTCTACAATATTATCCCTCAAAAGAGGTCATCACAGTCAAAGAGGTGAAGAGGCAAGCCTCCGTAAGGGACCTCAAAGCTTCTGCTGACAGGTCTCATGGAAAGCCAATGCCAACAACATGAACACGTTTTTATTTCAAACTCTCCATCCTTTTGCTCAGCTACAAGACTGCACCCCTTCGCAGAAACTGAACATCTGGTGTCTTAGATATTACTGCATTAGTACTTTTTGCCAGACCTACAACAATATAATACACCTGGGCATGAAGCTTTCAGCCTATAGGAAGTAATACTAAGAGCCAAGTTTAAGTAAGTGGCACTCCTTTATTATTGTTTGGTTCATCCCTTGGCCTAAATGACTATTTTTAAGAGCTTAACGCTGCTGGCTCACTTTTAATTCACTTTGTTATACCATAGCAGCTGTTCTTGTTAATATAACTGTGTAAACCATTCTCAAGTTTCTGCTAAATAGCTTGTTAATAAAATATAGTATATTAGAAAAGATAAAGAGCTCAGTTCAAGCATTAGTATTAATGTCTTATCAGGCCTTCTGGCAGCGACTTCAGGATTAATAAATGGTACCTGCTTCCAAACATTTTATTTACCACTTCATTTACACAAATGCCAAAACAGTTTACCATATGTGCTGTTCTCTAACAGAGGTATTGGCATCACAATTTTTTTGGTCATAAATACAACTAAAAACACAAAGCCAGATTAAAAATGAATAGCAATTTTAATTTTAAATGTTTTTCATTAAAGAGCTGTTACAGAATTTCTGTTCTGCTGTGATAGACAGCAACTGGATCAAAGTTACCTTGCTATGAAATGCTTGCTGCAGAGGGCTTAAGATCTTCCACGTGCAACAGCAAGCAAAAACCAAAGGAGATGAAAGCAGTACTTGCAGAAGGGAGAAACATCATCACTTTATTACAAGCAGAACATCACTTTTGCCAAAGCCCTCAAGTTTCATGGCCACTACAGACAACAACCTCGCTCCTTTTAACTATTGTACTACATCATTTCGGTAGCCCATACTGCAGTGTCGCTTATCCCTGGCTATCGGTTATGCCTCCCGAGTGGACTGCCTTCCTCTTCTGCAGGGTACCTCTTTCTCTTAATGATGTTCAAATTCTTATTGTAACGAACCATTACACAGCTTCAGTTCAGAAATACATATTCTAAAAACAAAGAAAAATGAAAACACTCACTGAAGCTGACATAAGTAACTAGCATGTCCATTTCAGTAAACAGTAACACATTTACAATGAAAGACTACAATAATAATAATAAAAAGGATTCTAATAGCATTAATTATCAAGAAATGCAAAGATGTACAAGCACCTGTTTACCACAGAAACAGGCCGCTAAATTCTGATTCACTAGAATAAAAAGGGACTCAAAACAGGTGAAATACATTACCAGAACTGCAGTGACTTAAAATAATGGGGCAGGCTTGCTAAGGGGGAAAAAAAAATTAAAAACAACACAACCCACCCTGCAGTGTTTCTAACAGATTGATTTCCTCAAGAAAACGCTGCTGATCTGACTCCAGTCAGACCATCCTTCCTCAAGATTAGTGCAGTGCAGCACTATATAATACATATATTCACACACACGTAGCCTTTCCCAAGCCTCACTGGAAGCAATGCTTTTATCTCCTATCCTTATAAGCACTGATGATCAGGATTTTACCCCAAAAATCTTGCACTTCAATACACATGTTGGTAGGCAAAAACGTACAGAAACATTCAAATCCACAACCTACACTGACTAGGTGCACACCCCATAACTGCAAAAGGAGAAGAAAATGAGAAGCAGCGGCACCCTTCTAATAAAAGAGCATGGGGTGCGGATAAAAACAAATTAATAAGCTCAGCGGTGCCCAAGTGCCACAGCCGGGCAGAAAGGGACGCGGCCAGGGCCGCCTCAGCGCTACCGGCCGCCGCCTCCCCGGACTCCTGTCAGCACTGGGAGGGCGGGAACCGCCTCCCCGGTCCTCAGCCAGCCCCTGGGGCTGAGAGAGAATAAGGAAAAACTCCTAAAAAGTCTCATGCTCCGGCGAGGTCCAGCTGGGCTGCCCCTTTCCCAGCCCGCGGCACCTGACAGGCACGGTGAGGAAGATGGCCGCCGCGCCCCCCTTCCCCTCTATCAAGGCGCGGGCAGAGCCCGGCTTACCTGAGGGTGGGTTGGTCTCCTCATCATCGTGGCGGATGGCTCCGGATCCTACCTGTCGTCGCCGCCTCAGCCGGGCTGCGGGAGGCGGGAACGAGCCGCGATCAGCTGCCGCTCGGGCTCTAGCACACCCCCGCGGCTTCCCCCCGCCGAGCTTGGCCGCCCTCTCCTCACAACGGGGGGTCCCTGCCCTGCTTGGCCGCCGCCTGCTCCCGCTGCGACCCTTCCTCGGAGGTGAGCTGCCTGCTCCGGCTGCCAGCCGCCCGGCCGCTCCTCCTCGGGCTCCTAAGGCCGCCATGCCCCCTCCTTCCTCCGCCATCGCCCCGGCCCCAAAGGGTCTCAGAGGGGCGGCGGGGGCTCCCCCGCCACCATAGGGGCTTGCGGTGTCCCTGGCTTCGCGAATTCTCCCGTGGCTGTGAACTCCGGGGTGCTGTGTGGAGATGGAAGAGAGTCCCGACTCCGGCCATCACGCTAATTCTCCGTCACTCGTTCAGGTTCTGTCAGCTCTCGGGTAAACGTTAGGTGGAGCCCCGGCCCTTCCCCTCAGCGAGGCCCGCGGTGGCGCAGGGAAGGCGGCCGCGGGGTTTTACCGCTCTGCCGCTGCTGCGAGGAGGTTTTTTTTCTCCTCTCGGGATATTTAGTGGCAGGTTTGATGGCTTGCTTTCAACAGCTAGTCAGGCTGGGTGCCCTAATCCCTTATTAGTTACTTTTAAAAATAGGTTAGACGACTGATCGGCTCCCTGTTGAAACGCGGAGGGGACATCGCCTCCCTTTAAAAACGACTTGCCGTCGTGAAAGACGCTAAAGTAATAACAGCGCTTCACATTTTTAATACAGACTTTCACCCGAAAATGTCTTTTAGAAATATGAGGTAATTAAATTGTCAAGCGCGGAGTGAGCGCGTGAATGTCTTCACTGCAAGCACCAACTTCTGGGATCGAACTAAAGGAAAACTTATACAGTAGTACTTCCTAAGGATTGGAGTTCAGAAAAGAATATCAAATCAAACTTTTATGCAAGCATATTATTATATATAAAGCACTACGGATGGAATAAATGGCCGCATCGGCCATTCAGAATGAAAGGTCCGTGTCAGAAACTGCTTCCAGCCTCAGGTGTGGAAAAATACTGTCCTCTTACTTTGGACAGAGCTTCTGCCCAGGGAGAACTTGCAGGATTTTACTCAATTAAATGAAGTTTAATACAATCAAATACATTTAAGGTATCAAAATAGCAAGAGCAAGCACTCAGGAAGGAGCAGAAAGTGGCAAAGTGATCAGGAAATTCTGGCCTGCAGGTTGGTGGTTTTTTTTTTTTTTTATGAAACAGCAATTTCAGTGGTCATAAATGGCCAGCAGGAGTTCAGAATTACACACTGCCTCAAAGGCATTACTCATTTTATCAAAGAGCAGGTATTAGTTGCGCCATACTCCTCAAAGCAATACTATAACAGAGGAAAAGCTAGATCTGAGAGCTCCAGTCCTTCTTTGGGCAGGTGCTTAGCAACTCCACATTGAATAGGCTGTAAGCCCAACGTGTTTGCTACCTTGTCAATACCTGTATTCAAAATGAAATAATCTATTTGACCAAAGTCCTTTACTTGGCCAAGAAAGAAAAAGGCTGAGAGCTTCTGGCCTTTCAGCCCTTGTGACTTTACACATGCTGTTTTATTCATCTCTTTTTCCCCGAACAAGAGGAAATGTTCACCGGATACTTTGCTGGCAAGCTTTTTCTATGCAAAGGCTCATTTTTCTTTTAGCATATCTTCCAGGGGTTGTGAAGCAGACATCAGATAGCTTCCTTTAATCAACCTGGTTGTGTCACAACAGAGGAAAAGCACTGTTGTTTTGTTCTGAAGAGTTGGGCAGCTCTTGTATGGACTTCCTTATGCAGACTGAGGTCCAGCTCTGTGCACAGTTCTCTGTCAACATGGAGAGTTCTTTCTGTAAGACCCGATGGCTGATTACAAAACCTTGTGCCTGCCTGCATGCACACACACAATTGTAGGACTATTTTGCACAGCTAGTGTTCAGCCATGATCCTATAAATATACTTGAAATTAACTTTATTTTTCTCTTTTATTGCATTCCCATTTATGCCAATATGTGCAGGAAAACAAACCTTATAAAACTGTTGAATAGTTTCCAAATTAACAGGCTCCCTGAAAAAAAATCCTCAGTGTTTTCTGGCTTGCTATCTTTATGGGCATTTTATTCTTTACATGACCTCCTTTCCATTTAAAAATAACAACTTTTATGCAAAGTGTCTTTCAGCTTATACACTCCCTACAAAAATCTTCTTACAGGTGCTAACCATTTCTCTTCCCACATTTTTTTTTTCTCAGAGCACAGCCTTCGTTTGTATTCCTGGAGCAATTACTGGCCTTATTCTCTCCTCCATGGCATTACCTTCAGCTGTGGCTATGGAGAGTGCTGTACTGAACCCATTTTGATTGTAACTTCACTAAAACCAATCAATAGAGTCAACTAAATTGTGCCTGAAGAATACAGGTTGTGCCTATAGAAATAGCTCAGCGCAAGGGCTGTGTGCCATACAGCACACATTTTAAGGACATAAGTGAAATGAAAGTGATACATTATTTTTGTACCTGCCTTCTGCACTGACTTGAATTTTTTTCGTATGCTGAGATATGGCCTAAGAGACCCTAAAATGATTTCATGTCAGTGATTAATTGTTCTGTGTTTACAACAGCATAAGTAAAAGTAGACAGTAGAAAACTGTGGAGGTTTGAATAACTTTGAAAGGAGAGGTTTGTAAAAATGTAGCTGAGGCTTCATGTAAAGACGACGGTCCAAACTGTCCCCAGAATTGCTTCGCCATTGTATGGAGAATACAAAGACCCAGAGTCCTTATTCAGTAAGATGTATTGGAACACGAAAAGACTGCTTAGCTAGTTAAAACGTGTGTGGCAGGGGAAGCCATGGTGGAACAGGAGGAGCCATTTCCTGCTTTCAGTGTTTGAGTTTTTAATCCATTTTCACTTGCCCTGTTTTGCTCTGGATCCGCCCTTTTGCATACACATACATAGGTTTTTCCTATGTAGTGCCTGATGCACTTTGGTCTAGATTCTGCTTTCTATTGGATTCAGATAGATTTGGCTTGCTTTGTAGTGCTTTGGAGTACTTGGTTTTCCACGGCTGTTAACTGCGCCGAGTGGTCCCATTGTCTATACAAATTAATTTCGATAACATTTACTGGTTTAGAGGATGGGTGTTATCAAAGGTTATTTGTACATGGACTTGTGTAGACAGGCAGGACCTTCTCTGGCTATCATCCAGGTTAGCCATGCAGAAGGCATCTCTGACGTGAAAGCCAGGTAGCCTCTTTGATCTGGTTTAGAGCTAATAACATCTGTCTTTTTTGAGGGTGTGTGTTAACTCAGGGGTGGCACTCAGTTATCATTACTATATAGCTTCTACACTGGTGTTGCCTGAAGAGCTCAAGTCTGGCTTTGCCTGCTTGTATATAGGATTTTCCCCAGAACAGTTCAAATTTGAACCCTGCCTGGGTAAGAATGGCACCACCTTAGCCAACAACTTAGCTTGTTCTGTTAATCCAGGGTCTTATTTGTGTCCTGTTCAAATGTATTGACTATAATATTTTCTCATTTGCAGTATTAGTACTGATCATAGATCATAGAATGGTTTGGGTTGGAAGGGACCTTGAAGATCATCCAGTTCCAACCCCCTGCCATGGGCAGGGACACCTCCCACTAGACCAGGTTGCTCAAAGCCCCATCCAGCCTGGCCTTGAACACCTCCAGGGATGGGGCAGCCACAGCTTCTCTGGGCAACCTGGGCCAGTGCCTCTCCACCCACACAGTCAAGAATTTCTTCCTAATATCTAATCTGAATCTCCCCTCTTTCAGTTTAAAACTGTTCCCGCTCATCCTATCGCTCCCCTCCCTGATAAAGTGTCCCTCTCCAGCTTTCCTGTAGGCCCCTTTCAGATACTGGAAGGCTGCTATAAGGTCTCCCCGGAGCCTTCTCTTCTCCAGGCTGAACAACCCCAACGCTCTCAGCCTGTCTTCAGAAACTTCTGGGATTTTCCAGGGGAGCACTGCTCTTAACGCTGAAAGTTTCCTTAATCTGTTGCCATAGGTTTTTTTGACTTTGTAATCTCTCATCTGAAGCAGTGTGTGGGTTTGAACCCTTGACTAAACTTAAATTCATTTTGAAATTCAAATATTCAAGGTTATATAGTTATATATTAAGTGTGACTTAACTTTTCTTTTCCTCATAGGCTTTTTCTTAACAGCGTGCAATTCCTTTAAAACTATTAATCAGAAAGCTGATGAGTTCTTTAGTTTTTTGTTTTTGTTTTTGTTTTTAATATTATGCATTGGCTATAGGCAAGCAATCTCTTCAGATTTTGCCTGCACTTCAGACATGCCTGGGTCCATCTCACAAAATATTAGGCATTTAAGAGAGATAGCTACGTTAGAGACCTTACTTAGCAATGAAGAACGACAGGCACTTCAGGAAGGCATTTCAGCTTTTTGATCGCCTGTAATTTGTTGTGACGGAACGACTAGTAGAATATGCCACATGATATTATTTCTGCTCCTTCATTGGATGGTTTGCAAGAATATCCGGTATTGATACTAACACATAAAAGCAGCACATACGATTTTCAAAAGTACTGTCTCTGTGTTGCCTTTATTCCTTTCTCCTTAAATCAGTGAGATTGCTCTTGTCATTGGCTTGAAATAGTTTGGCCCAAAATGACTGGTTTTGAAAACCCAAGTTGTAAAAATAAGCATTTTGCAAAGACCATTGTAAATTTGAAATGGATTGTGTGATCATTTGTGCTAGTGAAACACGCTTGCTTGTCTACATACACCAAATGAACAAGAACATAACCGAATGAAGTTCGTTTAGAGTTGGGGGTTGGTCTCATAAATAAGGCACTTGACTTTGGGAAATGAATGAAGGACCTTGCTGAAAAATTACATAATTTCTTTGCCACGAGGTCCGTGCTTGTGAATGGTATTAATAATGCTTACCTACCTTATCCTAATTTTTTATTATAATGCTTCTTATAATTATGATTTTTTATATTATATTCTAATATTAAATACGGTGATATGGATGTAGAAGTAGTTATGTTTTACCAAAGATTCAAGAAAGTTTAGTTGTAGTGTTCATTCAATTCTGTTTGTAAAACAGAATAAAGAGGAAGGGAAAGTACAAGGAATGAAGTGTTTTTCTGCTTCAGGTAGAATGCAGGCAGATTTTCTGGGATGAATTAAATAAGGGCTACCACTCAGCTTTCTGGTAACTTTGCTACATTGAGAACATCTGCTAAATTGCACTGAAAAGGTCATGTCTGTTTATCTGGGAGCAGGATATGTTTTGTAATGGATTGAAAAGAATGGTATAGGCCAAGTGGCAATGCAATAAGGCTGCCCTGAGCAAAGCCAATGCGGAAGTAAACATAATTTCAAGAAACTCTATCAGGAACGAGCAGTCTCGGTGAAGTCACATGTATAGGGTTTGAAGTCTCTAAGGAATCTCTGGATCTTTATTACTCAGGAAGCGAACAGATTAGAACTGAAGGCTCCCAGCTTGAGCCAGACCCAGCAGCTGGGTTCCTTCATTGGTGAAGCTACTGTGACCACTTCCAAGTTTGGAATGGAGGAATTGACACATCGAAGCCCAATTGGATCAGCTGCCTGGGGTGTTCAAACTTTACTTCTGGCTACAGCCTGCCAAGGCAGATGTGCCCCTTTGAGGCAATGGATATCACAGGGCTAAGGCGTAGGGTGAGATGGCTGGAGGAAGGGCACCCTCACTAAAAGAGGGTGGAACAGCCCTCCACAGTGATAATATTAATCCAGGCTGATGAAGCAAATCCAGAGTTTCACCATCTTCCTCTCTTACCACAACTATGGTGAGGCTTATAACAATCAACTTCATGCACTTTTTTTGGGGAAAAGGTGACTCAATATAGCCCTCTTCTGATCCAAGATAACTCTCTTAGAGCTCCTGTTGGGAGGTGAAAAGCATTACCACTACAATAACACCACCGTTAAGTGTTTCTTATGAGAGTGATGATAGGCTAGTTATAAGAGCTTTTTGTGTAGTCTTTCATTCTTCCAGGGACTCCCATCTTCTAACATAACTTCTTCCCTCATCTAGCAGCAGTGATGAGCAGTTTACTATAATGATAAATGTGTTCACAGTAAAAAATGGCATTATAAAAACTGACTGTAATCAGGGGTAAAAGCATCTGTTTTGGTGCTGAACATTTGTTCATGGTCAGTTCTTTACAAAGCAGTGTTTTTCATTTTACAAGCAGCAGGATGATTTTTATAATGTCTCTCTCCCCCAGTGCTCCCTGGGAGCTGAAAAATAAGATTTGTGCTCTTCAGCGTCCCTGAGATAACTGTGAGGCATCAGGTTTCTGCAGAGCAGAGAATTTTGTCAGTGATGCATGAGACAAAGTAGCGTCCAAGCTGTTCTTTCAAGTTTTTGTTTGGTCACAATGCCAACAGGTCAATGGACCTGTTTTTGCCATTAGTGGGGACAGATAGGAACTTTTTTTTTTCTTGGCCTGAGCATGTTTCATAATCAAATGTTCCTTTAAAGCTAGGAAATTACATTAACATCAGAAAAAAAGAATTTCTCTCTTAGGCACTGCCATATGTCATTCCAGGTGGAAATACAACAGGGTGCAGTAAGGCAAAGATTGTGGAGGGACCCTGTTGTGCTTGGCTGTTGGAAAGCATATGGTGCAATAATATTCCAGCTCTGACTGTGAATTTTCCTTCTCTTGTCTTCTCTGGCAAATATCATTCTAATAGATATTCAGCTGTTCTGTTTGTGCCTAGGAATAGAGTGCTCCTCCATCTTCAAAACTACCTATTACATCAGGTCCCACTTCAGAGAGAACCCCAGAAGAAACAGAGAAGAGGTATGAAAAATTTCCTCACTAATTGTCTGAACCACCTTTATAATGTAGAAGAGGTTATGGAGGCTTGGATTTCAGTGGCCTTAATGGAGACTTTAGGATACTGAAATTCCAGGAGAAGGAATCTCTCCCCATCTTAAGCGGTAGCTGCTCTGAAGAAAAACAGTGGTGGTCCTCAGCCAATTTTTGTGCCCCTGCAGTAATGCTGAGCTGCAGTTGGCTTGGTCTCAGGACTTCCTTCCTAGGCTTGGAAGTGACTGCATGGAAAGTATCGCATTTCAGAGTTTATTATTTGTTGTTTAAGTTTCTCAGTGCACTCTTCAGGGCATGAAGCTGCAGAAGTGTTAGCAAAACCTGAGTTCCTATCATCTTGCTCTCCTGTGCTTGGCCAGGCATGTCTAGGACTACATAGAGAGCTTTATATCTCCAGGGCCTTCATTTGTGTGGAATCCAGTGAAATGCTTCAGATACATGTGTAATTGGAGATTATAGCAAAAAGCAGAAGTAGTTGTATTTGTCTCAGTATCATCTTTCAGTATCAGGTCAGTGTACAATACAGTTTCTGAGTGAAGCTGTTGCTTGTGGCTTCTGAGGAAAAAGGCATAAATCGCAGGCACTTGGCAGTTTTGAAATAAGAAGCCCATGCAGGGAAGTTTGTCTGTAATCATGATAATTTTAATGGCTGGCTTCTATTCTGAAGCTGGAGGGGGTTTTACATCTCCTCAAACATGTCATTATTATCTCTAGAGCTATTATCTCTAACGTAACTGTGGGTATCTGTGTTGTCCAATCCTTTTTAAAAATCCTATTAGGCTTTTGACCTCTACGATTTCTGTCTGCACAAAATCTCTTAGAGCAAAACTAACCCCTTACAAAGTTCCCTGCATATACACCACTGAGGGTACTTCTACACCGCAGGCTTTCTGCATTGTGGTGTCCAAACGGTTAGCAACCCGAAGCTGTGTTAGCCAGCGTGGCTGAAAGGAAGTTGTGAACGCATATTTGGGCAAGGCTGTAATCTGCCAGCTTTGCAGTGTGGTTGTACTACAGCTGGAAGTAACGGGGCTGAAATACTGAGTTGCTCACTACGTTCCTAAAACTAGCTGTACCTCTCTCTCTCTTCTTCCTTTCCTTTTCTTGCCTTGCTTTGCCTTATCTCCTTCTTACCTGTTGTCCCCAGAAGCTGCAAATGCAAAGTAATGCAAACTAACTCAAACTCACACACAGTAGATGCAAAACAGATATTGCAGATTCTGTTATGAAGTGGAATCTGAGTTGTTCTTCCTGGCAGCAACTTGTGAGCATCACCCGGTGTGACTTGGCCGTGGCTCATGGAGCATTCATCAGATTGTTTATCTGCCCTGCTGCAGTGCCATTGTTGACACCTGTATATATTGGTTGAAAGAACTGGACATCATCATCATTGCTGTGTTCTAGACAAAATGCTTTCCCTTACTTTAGAAATGTTGAGCGGAGCAGAGCTGGAAACATTTATGGGAATGTCATTTGTGACATTAATAGCAAAATGGCAGCATCATCTTGCTGTCCCAGCAAGTGCATGCTCTGTTAGCACTCTCCATCTGCTGAGTTTTTAGTTCTATTGTGTTTTATATTTGAATGTTTTTCCCTGTGTTCAGGGTACTGCTCCACTACCAGAACAAAAGAAGTTAGCGAGGTTTTCTAACGTTAACAGTGAACACTGCTGTGTTGATAACAATATCCCTTGGAAGCAGTAGGACCTCAACTTGTCCCTGCTCATAAGCACCAGATCTCTTCAGTAGCCTGTGCATGCAGCTTTACAGCATTTTTAACATTGATGTCTTTTCATCTGCTTTGATTCTTTGAGGGATATCTCACTGTGAATAATCACTTTTGAGATACTTAGTCTGAACTTGCTATTTCTCCTTGATCCTCAGGATCTGATGAAAACATTTTTCTTCCTTTCCTTTTTACTGCCTTTTCTGTGGGAGGAAACAAAATTCTGCAAAATTCAGAAATGTCACCTGAGGAGTTTATAATCCTTTCTGTCCATCTCCTGCTAGCCCACTGTTGTCTGGTGATGGTGGTAAATAAAGGGTAAAGTCATATTTCTATAAGTGTAGACACAGTACGGAGTAAAAGCACAGGGAAAAATATATATAGCAAACCTTCACAATTCTGATAAAAACCCAGCTCTTTCATGAGAAGTTTTGAGAAGCATTCCCATAAACTGTAGGGCTCTGAGGTGAGTTTATTGTGGGGCCTTGGATGCTGAGAGCTCCTATGACCACTGACTCCTCTCCATCAAGTGCATACTTGGGTGGCAGAGAAATATTTTATCTCTCCTATTCCCTTTTTCTTCCAGGGAATCCTGCAAATGTATCTGGTTTTGGAGTTGTAGTCTACCAGTGGGAAAATTGAAGTATGATATGGTCATTAATTTTGCTGTGTTAGAGTCCAGATTTAGCGGTGGTATGTTTTAAACAGAATGAGTTGCCCGCCGCTTGGGGAAAGCACTTTCTAAGTGGGAATGTCAAGTAAACACAGTTATGGCAGAATTACAGAGATCACAAATTGTACCAGAAATGGAGGAGTCCTGCAATGTAACTTCTTGCCCATTATGTTATCTATGTGAGTGGATCTAACCATGCTCGCACTTTTAT
The DNA here is from genome assembly GCA_008921705.1 of Burhinus oedicnemus. Lineage (NCBI taxonomy): Eukaryota > Metazoa > Chordata > Aves > Charadriiformes > Burhinidae > Burhinus > Burhinus oedicnemus. The sequence continues at coordinate 2,414,719 of VFFE01009207.1, forward strand.
CCAGCTTTAAAACTTCAAACCTGATTTGAGGTGTAAAACGTGATGGAGAGTTCATAAGACAGGGACATCGCTCCAGATGTCATCAGCAATCTGTTGTTATTGTTCAGTCTTACTGGAGATGTATCTGGAGGCTTTTAGCAGGAGCAGAAAGCTGTGTTGTGCTGTGCGTTAAACAAACAGTAGCAGGCAGTCCTGGCCTGAATTAGCTGTTAATTGAATAGCCCAGATTCTGCAAATTTTAACCTATTTTGCGTTACCACTATACTCATGTGAGTGGCTCCAAACAGGTCAGTATTTGAGTCAAGTTACTCGTGAACCAGTTTGCAGGACTAACCTGTAGATTCAGCGTTTAACTCGAAATTATACAGGAAAGAAGTCTTCTGCCCCTTTTTTGTTTTTCAGGAGTCATAAAACGTTGCATTGATTTAGAATTTTAGATTTAGAATTTTGTTCATATTTTAAGAGAAATAAACCTCTTCAAAGGCAGTCTAAATGCTTCTTTTAGATGCAGAAATAAAGCTTGATAGTAGAAATGCTCCTTAGAGAAGTTTTAATGTCTCCAGGGGATTTCAGTACCACTGAAGCAACTGAAAAAGCTGTTTCCAGCAAAGGCAAGGATTTAGCTCAGGAAAGACGCTTCCCCCAACACAAACATCTGCTTTTTGTCACATAAGAGAGAAAAGCTGCAAAAGAAATAGGACAAGAAGTACAGAGTGAATAAAATTGCTGCTTCCTTGCAAACATCCCTTACAAAGTCTCGAGCATAGGAGGGCTTTCCAGTTCATGATGCAAGAGCCAAGGCAGGGGGTGGGTTTGATGGGCTGGGCTGAAATTTGACATCAGGAGGAAACTGAAACCCAGCATTGGTGGAAGCTGTCTGTGATGCAGAGGTGAAGGCTGGATCTGGCCTAACGCTTAGGGGAGGTGAAAGAGGGGGACAGCCCACGATTCAAAGAGCGAAAGAAGCAGAAGTCCATGAGTGGCAGTGGAGGAGAAACAGAGAGAAAGGGGCAATCTGGCATAATAAGAGGGCAGCCACAGCACATGTAGAAGGTAAATAAGTAATCACAGTAAAATAAGGGGCAATTTGATTGGAAAACGTCTGGTTACTGCTGCTCTCCTGGTCTGGCTGGATTTCTCGCAGCTGGTATGTGCTGTTCTCTCTACAGCACGTTTCCGATACAGGACCTTTACAGAAAATCTAGCTCCATAGTGATCTGCATTAATCTAAAAGCTTTGTTAAAAATTGTGAATCAACTCCAAACACAAAAGAATTAGTTTTAAAATGGTCTTTTTTTTTTTTTTTTTTTAAAGTAAAATACATTTGTATGGAAGAAAACAGGAGTTCAGAGGCAGAAATGGTACATCTGTAAGATGCATGCATGTTATGGGAGGGGGGATTGCAAGCTAAATATCACTTGCAATTAGCTGCTGAACTTCATGTGTGCTTTAGATTGTTTCCCTTAGATGTGTTAGCAAGCTGTTAACACCTGCACTGAACATAATGGCAAAAAAATCTTGGAGTATTTAACTAACTCTAATAATACTTTCATATGTTAAGAGAATGGTGTGGAATTATAGAAGTAGGAAATAAAAAGGCATCATAATGGAAACTGACTGTGTGATGAAGCGTAAACAAATCAGAAGTCAAATTAAGTCCTATTAAATCTGTCTCAGATATGATTTGCCTCAACTTGACTTCTCTGGGGTTGCAGGGTGTGTTTTTCTGTGCTACCTAAACAATATTTGAGCATTGTGCAGATGCTGCCAAGTTAATGAAACGAATATTAATTTGAGCACAAGAATGAGTTTTAGGGATGAGTGATCAGGGCATTTGCTGAGGCTGCAGGTCATACGGGACCCCATTAAACTAAATGGCAGTGGAGATCATCCGGTGTGTGGATGAGAATGGGAGAAGAAAGGAACCTGTTTCTTAGCATCTGAGCCTACAAATGTGACATTGGCTCCGCCCTTGAAGAAAGAGATTTAAAATCTTATTTCCTGTTTCCAAGTAAATCTCTTATCTAGGATCTAGTATCCACTATCCACCAATATGTTGAGAGATTGCAATAATGAATCTTTCCATCGCATCCAGGGAAGGCTGCTAGCAGCACTGCACCTCTCTGACATTACATGCTCTAATTACACGCAAGGTTTTTAAGAGTGCTGAAACATCACAGAAAAGAGAAAAAGATAAAAGCCAAGAATTCAAAAAATGCTGGACCAGGACTTCCAAGATAAATTCCAATAGAGAAAATGCAGCTTATTTCATGGGCAAAAAAAGAATAGTTAGCTATTCCTGCAGGGATGCAGAAAACACAAACATAGGCTGCAGTAGTTGCAATTAATTGCACTACAGAGGGATGATGCATCACCCATGTCCTACTACAACTTTACTTTGAAGAACTAAATGACTCGCCAGCCACCCATTCAGCGCTGTGCTCAGCCGCTGGTTTGCACCCTGTCTCTGGGCAGAAGGCCAGGATGCTTATGTGCATAACTACCTTCTCAAAAGACTTCTTCGCAGATATATCGGAATTAGGTATTTGATGGAGTAATTAGGTATAGTATTTTAAATCAACAGTAACCAAATAACTTGATTTTTGCTCAAAAATGATCCAGATTTTGTAATGGACAGGGCCAAAATAAGCTTGGTTTAGGATCAATGTACAGAAGCACCTAAACCTGTTTCTAGAATAATTCTAAGATTTCTAAAGCACCTGTGTATGTGAGTGCATCATGGTTGTGAAAGACTGCAACTATTTTTCACTAAGGTAATTAAAGACTACATTTTTGACCACCAGTGTTGGTTTCCCCAGATCTAAATCTGCTTTTCCAGAGTGATTTTATTCTTGGCTGTTATTCTATTTACTGTCGTATTAACTTAGTTTTAGAAGTTCACTTCATATTTCAGGCGGAAGTGTGTATTTCTAAAGTACTGAAAAACAGCAGCGTTTTCCTGTCAGGGAAAGTGAGAAAATGGGAGTAGTCAGTATTTGCATTTATATAGCATCTTCGCTCAAAGGATATTGAAGCACTTTGAAAATAGCAAGTTGCCCAAGATCCAGGGAATTTTCATTAAAAAGTTGTGTGATATTTGCTGATCTATCACCGACTACACTGAATGTGATGAAGGAGATGCAGCCAGGAATCTCTGACCTCCAGGATTTACATGGGAAAGGAAACCTGGAAGAATGGAAAACAGTCTATCTCACTAAAAAGTTCAGCTGTTCATTCGCTGACCCAAAGACATGATACACTCTGGATGATACCTGGGGAGCCACGCATGAAGGAAGGGACAACCTTAAGTTGTTGCAAAGTTGACAGATAGCTTTTACAGCTCAGGTCTAACTGTCTAGATCTTTAACAATTGGATCAGTATGGCTTTGGTACCACAGACAGTATCGGTATAGGATTTAGTTAGAATAACCCCTTTTTACTGAATTCTGGGAATGTCAGTTTGCTAATTTTACCTCTAGCTCCTTTTCGGACCAGCTTTTACTTGGAAAGTATTTTTTAAATTGGGATACGGGAAGCTTATTAGGTCATTGAAAGTGACAGAATAGAGATGTAATCAACAATTCATCACTGGGAAACAGGTGCCAGAGGAGGTGTTGCAGGTCAGGTGAATTGTTCTGATGGGACTCAGAGTCACAGACCAAGAAAATTACTTTTTATTGCATTTGCTCCTCATCATCAGTTATAACCCTTAGCATTCATTTATCAACTTTCCAACGATTCCCCAAAGAATTAGGATGCATTTGCCTTAAAAAAAACTCTCAAGAGTGTGATTCTTACTATTTCAGTATTAAGATGTGAAAAGGATTATTATAAAATATTTAATTTTATTGCTTATAACTGTCATTACAGACTCTGTTAGGAAAATTAGCTTTAGTTAGTACAAGAAAAATAGCTTATTAAAAATCTCACCGTGTCTCTCTGGGTCTTACCAGCAAGGATGTGGACCCACCGAGGAGCTTTTAGCTCTCTTTTTCAAGAAAAGAAAGAGAAGTACAACCTCTGAAGTGAAATCTCGCCCTACTGTCTTTGCCCTTTAACACTAAGTTAGAAGAGCATCTTTCTGTGCAACAAGTTTAAACACTGACAGTATTTCTTCATTCTTAGCTACTTGTGTGGTTTTAGCAAAATGCTTCTTTTTCAACCTATAATACTGGGCAAATCAGACGTTCTAATTTGTGAACTCAGTTATATATATCCTGACTTGAGATCTGAGAAAGAAATAGCTGTTGGCCTGTTTTTACTGGCAACATGAGAACTATGTGCTCAGTTACCAGTTCTGTTTTGCTGCTGCTTCTGTCAATATCCCGTAAGTTACGTGTAAAAATTGTGTGTGATCATCTTTGTTGGAGGGACTGTATGTTCCATGTGATCCTGACAAACATTCAGTGTATTGTGGTTCCCAAACTATTATCTCTTCTTTTAAAGCAATTTCTTGTTTTTCAATCCTATTTATTTTAGAGTTAATTTTAAAATTCTGTAACTTTTAATATTTCAATTCCGGTATATTTTTCAGTATCCTAGTAAGGGGCTTGTATCTATCAATATTCTTTCCTTGCTTGAGTCATGAAGTTTATGACATTCCTAGAGTGCAACATTTTGTTGCAAGTATCACTCAGTTTGAGTAGATGTCTATATTTGTACTTATTGTAAAGATAACCATATATACATTAAGAACCTCCAGTTCAATGGATGTCTAATTTTTGGAAATAATACTACAACCAGTGGAATTTTCTTAGCATAGGCAGCTTCTTAGACCTGCAGCTGAAATTGATAGACTTTCCAGTTAGCTATTAATATAAATATCAATTTCAAAGAGCAGATTCAAAGTATTGTAGACATCTATCCCCTTCACCCCTCAATAGATCAACTTTGCAAGGAGTTTGTATTCTTGATGATGAAAAATATCGCTATGTTGTATGTTGGAGTAATCCACAGCTTTTAGTGTCCTATGCTCTGGAATTAAAATCACATGAAAACCAGGAATATTGTTTCTTGCAAAACATTTTGAGCTCAGCAAAGGTGGCACGGCTCCGACTGCTTTTCATCTAAGCGTTTGACATCTTTTAAGGCTTAGAACAGAATGAGAGGTATGATTTGTTGGGTAAAGGAATCACACCTGCAGTGCTTCTCATTATGTGAAAAAAATAATGGTTTCAGTTAGGGGTGAAATCAAATTGCTTGTGGTCCTAGACCTTGAAACTCGTTAGATTTTTCTGGGTCACTTAGCGAATTATTTCTCATATGATTTTTTTCACTGTTGATTAATTTTTGGCAGCTCTACATAGATAGGGAGGAAAGAAAATCTGTTGTGAGACAAATCACTAGTTTTGTAGAATTTCAAAGCAAAGTTACTAAGTGGACTTCTGGGAGCATTCATTCAAACGTTATAAGAGGCTGCTAGGAGAGACTATGGGATCTCCGTCCTTGGAGATACTCAAAGCTTCACTGGAGAAGTCTCCGAGCAACCTATCACAATTTTAGAGTAGGCCTTGCTCTGAGTGGCAGGTTGGAGTAGAGGACCTCCAGAAGTTCCTTCCGTTGTAAGTTAATCTGTGATTGTATGAGTTTTGGGCTCTATGAATGACAGTTTAAATCTTGTTTAGCCAAGGAATCTCATAGTTTGAGCTGAGTGGGTGTGTCACCTTGGTCTTAGTTCCCTTTACATATTCAGAGAATATTTGCCCAGTACGGATGCTCCCAGTCTGTCCTTCTGTGTTCGCCATTCATTCCATAAAGCTTCTCCAACTTGATACCCCTCCCTTCTTCCAGGAGTTTTTAAGTGATGATGAAATTTTAAATGATGACATTTAAATTAAATTATGACCTTTAGATGAAAGCATCCTGTTTTCTTGGTTTCTTTCCCTACCAGTAACAACTAGAATGCTTTTTAAAGAGGAAAGAAATTAGAACAGAGATATAAGAAGGAAGTAAGGTGATTTGGATGGGTGAAAATGTCATCTGTACATCGGGTTTAATCCACCTTTGGTGTTGTAGTCTTGGATCCACCAATTCCACATTACAGGGTCTTGAGCAAGTCACGCCATCTCTGGGTCCCTTAACCTGCCCATCACTTGAGGACGAAGCTTTGTACAGATAAATCATGCTGTGGGCATTGAGCTACCTGGCAGGTCAGGGGCACGGGATTTCACTTACCAGAGGACTGAGCTCAGCCCAGTCACCAGGCTACAAAGAGGGAGGAAGGCTGAGGTGAACCCTGGCATGTAGCAATGGAGGAGGCTGTAATGCATTTCCTATGGCTATCTATCTATCTGTCTGCTCTTCTGCATCATCTTCTGCATCACAGTGCCTCATTTTGGTATTGAGCAGGAGCCAAAGTAGCTACAGAGGTGTCAAAAAGAAGTGAATGAGGCCTTACTCACTTCTCGGAAGTGTAATGAACCAGAGCTCAGAAATGTTGATAGGCATTTCTACGTCGTCTTTTGTGATCTTTGAATCCAGCTGGGATTAATCTCACTTTGTTTTAGTTGTAAAGAAGCTAGCTGTCCATCCTAAGCTAGTCATTTAATCACTTTCTGGAGTCAGTGGGGAGCAAGAAGCACACTCAGTGGCTGATTTGCCTGCCTGTCTACCTTAAAAAGCAATGAAACATTTCTGGAGATGCTGTTTTCATCTGCTAGCTATAGCTGGAGTCAGGTGAACAGCTCTTCCAGACATCTGTCACTGAAAGAGCTAACATTCAGTCAAATCAATTCTGCATTTTACACAGCACAAACATGTTCTGAACGGCTCCATAGCAAGAGCCAGCGCACGTTTCCTCTGGAAGGGAAGCTGGATTTAATTTTTTTAAAATTTCAGTTCAGAAAAAGCACAATATTTATCCTTAGTTAGATGCAGATGTAATTAATGCTATCAAGATTGAGCCTTAATCAGACTTTTTATTTGCCACTTTTAATAAATACACTTTTTTTCTCTCTTTGTATAATGTGACACCCAGAAAATTTAGTTTCTATTCTTTGCATTAAACAGAGCGAAATCCCACATGTAAAGCAATCTACTGCTGGAAGTCTGGAAGTTGGGCATGTAAAAAGAGGATATTTGGATCATGAACTTTAAGAGCTGGGTACATTTTTATGCCTTTTTTTTTTTTTTCTCAGAAGGGAGCCTGATAGTCTGGTATATTATTTGCGTTAAGATATTTGAGTGAATGGACATTGCATTACTATTTTGTGTTAAGAATTATCCATGTAAAGAAAAAATAGGGCTTGTAGTTCTCATTAATCTACATGTGGGACATTCATTGGTCCCCAGGGAAACCATTAAGGTAGGATTTGAAGAGTACAAATGAGAAAATATGATAAAGCAGAGTTGGAGGCAGAATCTCTTATAAAAGCCTCTGAGAGTGAGTAACCCTAAACATTAACTAGATTTGAGGTGGAGGTTCCCATTAGCGAATGAGGACCTAAGAATTGAGCCTAAGAGTATGCAGAGTATTAAATGATACAAAGCAAAGTAATTTTAGAGATATGATGTGGTGTTTTCAGCCTACATAATACTTTAATCCTCAGACCTACTGTTCTAAAACCATCAGCTGTGGTTAATCAGGAATGCTTACAGCAGGGATCGCAATGGCCAGTTCACTCCTCTTTTTCAATCAAATTTTGCTCCCAACTACACTGCTGTCCTATGTACTTTTAAAGGTAGGGATTCAGTACATCATTTGGATCCTCTTTTGACTGCAAGCTGTATGAAAAATTGTGTTTGATTTAAATAGTGAGACTCGCCATATAAGCCGGTTAGTTTTCCCTCTGGATATTCAGTAGTCTGTAATAACCCCCCCCCAATTTTTAAGTGTTTTAAAATGTGTTTTCAATGTGTTTTTAAGGGATCTAGGCAGACCTGAGTCATTGTTCCTAACCTAGTCCTGTACTGGAGCTGTTCCATAGGATGAGGGATTTTTCACTGTCTGCTTCATGCCGTTTAGCTGGTGCCTCTGACTTCCAGGTACTCTCCTTGCTTCTCACACCTACTTCCTCAGAGTTTTCCTTATGCAAGGCAGGAGTGATCATACTGGGCTTCTGGCTTAATCCCCCTTGAGGATAAACGGGAAGGCAGGCAGTGGTACACAGGCCGAGTGGCACAATTTCATCATCACTGTCTTTAACTACAGGGCATCTACATCTCTTTGCTAACTAACCCGTGTGGTGATGCTCACCTGAGTCAGATTAACTCTTTCTTTGAGGCTGAAAGGAACTGCCCAAGTGTCAAGATAGAGTCCTTGCCTCTCTCGGAAGGTTGGCTCTATTTTTTCTCTTTTTGCACATGATAGTTGACTCTCCAGACTCTGAGAAAGAACTGTTACACTCTGTTATTAAGCCAACACTTGAGCAATAGTAAAGTCAGTGGCTCTAGGTTGCTGTGTGAGTTGTTTTCAAATCAGGCTATGAATGATACGTCTGTTATCTTTGTTGGGAAGAAACAAATCACAATAACCCACCATAGCCAGCGTTGGCCATCACATAACCACACTAAAAGCCATCATCCAAAGGCTGCACTGAAAGAGTCTTAAGCTGGATACCAACTCCTGGTGTTGAAAGTTTGCCCAGGTGGCAGGTCTGGCCCTCTCTGTGCATGGATGATGTGAAGGATGCTGCTGGCTGCCCTTTCTCCTGTGCTGGTACATCCCTCTCTGACTCATATTGAAAATCTGTGCTGCACACTGGCGTGTTGGGGACTCCGCGATGGATGGTGTGCACTTCTCCATGTACAGTGATGTCAGGTGGACACGCAGGAGCTGCAGTGCAGTAGAGCTTTGCAGTGGGTGCGATTCATAATCAGAGGGTTTTTCTAAAGGTTTTTAGTAATGGAAGTGCCACAAATTAATTCTTTATCTGCTCTAAGTGGTATTTCATTTATCATCAGAGATCCTTGCTTTTCAAGAGTTTATTCCGTTTCAGTTCATGGCTGTAGACTTAAAAAATAAAATTCACATCTCATTAGTTTATTGTCATTTTTGAGAACTCATTCTCTGAAACCCATGGTTATTATTTTGCCTGAATCTCATCCTGTAAAATATAGAAGAGTTTGTGTCCTTCAGAGTGACCTTAAGTGGCAGTAGCACAAAGAAAGCGATCAGATGCCATTAGCAGCCTTCTGCTGGATTAATGGCCAGCAAAATCTGGAGAAGATGCCTGGAGCTTTCTAGCGTCACTGTTGTGATTTTGTACATAATTGCCCACGAGCAGCTACACAACGTCCAGCAAAGCCTAGCTCTGCCACAACATCACGCTGTCAGGCCTGGGCTCCCACACATCCCTCCCCACCAGCTTTCCAGCTAAGGCAAATTGAGGCCATGTGCCTCTCCCAAGGTTACCCAGTGAGGCAGTAGCTCTCCTGCAGTTAAAATCCCCCATCTCTACATGGCTCTTAGTTTTTTTTTGTCCTGACCACTTCTGTGACATGTCTTTATCCTAATGCCTACTTGAACAGGCTGGTTTTCTTGGAAAATCAGCCTGTGCTGTGCAAAAATAGAGAGAGACATGATATGATGTTGTCCAAAGATTTCAGCAGGGCTTGGTTGAGAATGCCACAAGTCACTTATTCAGGCCATCATTTTGCAAACGCTTTCAGCTGACAACAGCCAGCACAGCTGCCAAAAGAGTCCATTCTTCTCTCCCCTTCACCTCCAGCTTCCTTGCTCATGCCTCCTGTGTAGCATCACCTCTCCTGTTTTCTGGGAGTGTTTCTGTGCTTGTGCACTGAATCTGGACTGGGAAGCTGATCCATGTGAAAACTAACCTTTTAAATTCTTTTTATGCTGGGTTTGTTCTAAACTGAATTACCTCTCTAACAGTCACGACACATCCGTGCAAACGCTCATGCTGTAAAAGGGAAGGAGCAGTGCAACAGCAAAGATGGGTAGCTGAGAGCCAGACAGGTTTGCTTTTTCGATTGGGAAAACCAGCTTAGGCCAGGTTGTAGTACTTGTAATCCCGTGACTTCATGTTATCTTCAGCCATTAAAAAAGCATTCAGTCCTGGCACACCATGAACTTTTTCGTAAAATGAAGTAGTCTGGAACAGCAAGTTGGAAATGTTTGAGAAAGTGGTATTTTTTTTTTTTTTTTTTTAATTAGGGCCTGTTAGATCAGATGCTGCACTTTCATTAAGCAACCGTGCAGATGTAAGAGAGTCAAAGAAAACCCTTTCTGTACCCAAAATGATATAATCTAGTCTCTTCCAGAGTCAGGAGATGCTGTGTCGCCCCAGGGTAGCATGCAAGCGGTAATACAGTGCACAGACCAGGCTGCGGACGCAGAAAATGTGAGGGGAGGAGAAAAGGCCTTTGACAGCCTCCCCAAGCTGTGAGGCAGAGGTCACAGAGGGGAAGGGAGCTGTTGTACTTTGGATGTTCGACTTGTCAGAATTTGTTTAGTGAAAAAACAGAAATGTTTCCCAAAGCTCCTTTTCTGGGCTCTGGGCACATCTGTTACATGTTCAGAAAAGAAACTAAAATAACACAGGGGAAAAAAAGTTAACTCCCTAACATCAGACATGGAGAAGGAGTGATATCCGTTTCTGGCTATCAAATTCTAACTGTGATGGGGGGAAACTTCACTGTCTAACCCACCCCCAAAAGAGTTGGTCACAAAGAGGTTCCCAGTAGCATGTTCAGGAAGTTACGTTATTGCAGATCCTCTGGAGAACAGGGACTGACCAGCTCCTGGGAATGCCTTATACCCAGCTCAGTGCCTGTTACACTGATGTAGCTCATCTTTAACGCAAGCAGGATTTTCAGGGGGAAATGCAGATTTTTAGCAGCAATAGCCTGGTTGGGACCAGTGAAGATGCCGATTACCTTCCCTCTTACTTGTCACCAAGCATCTGTAAAAGACTGGAGCCCAAGCAAAATGAGTCAGGACATGTGGGGTTTGAGGTACCGACAGAGACTTTGACAAGGTCTGAAACAGGAATGGGAGTAGGGAAAACAGGACAATGTCACTTGGAGCCAAACAAAAACTCATCTGCAATAAAAAATATCTCCTAAAGAACACAATCTCTCTTCTATGCTTGCTGCCAATTATACTTGATTAATCAGGTTTCTGTGGGGGTGTTTTCCTTCACTCCATTCCTAACAGCATATTTTTCCATAAGTGATCTTAATCTTGTTGCAGATAATTCATCGCTGCAAGATCACAACTGCTCCAAAAAGTTGCAGTATTTTGCCTTCAGAAACTAATAAATTCTTATTGGAAAGTCATAAATACATTTCCAAGACAACAGCCCCACAAAGGTATTTGTTCTTTTAAAAGTAATCGCTGTGTGTTCCGCTCCCCCCCCCCCCAAAAAAAAAAAAAAAAAGGCAGGGTGGGAGTTAGGCTGGTTTTGATCCTGTGGAGTTGATTGAAGTTTTCCTGCTGGAGTCTATTAGATAGTTTCAAACCAGGGAGCATTTATGTGCAATACACCTGTTTCCAGTAGCTCCCCCACCTCCATAAAGACAGCTGCAGCAGAAAGTCCTGCTCTGGGGAAAACACATTTTATAACAGCTTCCCATCCCCCAGCCAGATGGGATCAAGCTGAGCCAGCTGCATTCCAAGTCCCAAGAGAAATACTACAAAAAGTGCAATTAAAATAATTAGTTAATGCCTTTTTTATCAGGCCTGGTAACAAATAGGGAAAAAAAGCTTGAAATAGCTATTCTGCATGTCAGTCCAATATGATATTGGATGCTTCCCAGGATTGCTCTAAGCTTTCCCTAGGGCTTTAGAAGAGCTTGTGGGTGCTCAGCCAGTTGCTGGATTAAGGATCTCTATTACTGATGATAACGGGTAGGTTAAAGCCACTTGCACAGTAGATTTTGCTGTGAGAACAACAACAAAAAAAAGTGAGTCTGAATTGATAATAAAGTGATTTAGATTCTGCTTCCTTCCTTGGAAATCAAGATTATCTCCCATTGATTTAAGCATGTACTGGCTTAGGTTCTGATTAAGCAGAATTTGCCCGATGATTCAACTTTATGGGGGATGTACAAATGAAAAATACGTGGCCAAATACGTCCCTGGCACAACTCAGTGAAAGCTGGCATTTACCCAGTCGTTAGCTGCTTGTTGTTTAAGGGTTCTCTGCTAACCTTCAAATGGTGCAGCAAGTGAAGATTTCTTTTGCAGGCATTTTAATTCCTTTTCCTGAAGTGTTCATAGCAAATAAAGCAGTGTGTGTACCAGGAACTGTAGCCCCAGTAAGCTGTATTTGTTATTGCTATAGCAGGTGGTATTTAGTCTGCAGCCAGGTGACATGACCAAAGAGTGAAATACAACCTAAAAACCAGGGCAGATTCTCATAACAATCCTTAGTGTCCCTGATTTCACTCTCAGATTTCATCCAGGGGCCAAATTATGCAAACATGAGTATTTTTTCATTTTATATTCCTGTCTCTGTTTCGTGCCATCCCTGTGGGGGAACCTGGAGGTCAGGCATCTTAAAGAAGGGCATGAAAAGAAGGAAATGTTGAATAATAAATGCTTCAGGTCATGCAAGCTGTTCATATCTTTCACCTTCCTAACAGATGATTACAGAATAGCCTAGCTGAGGAAGTTTTGAGTGGCTCACATAGTGATTCTGGGGTGTTAGTACACAATCTGTGAAGCTGTCAATGCTCTTTGTCTTTGCATGGGTTGTCAAAGGAGTTTTTGAATCTCAGTAAGCACTTTGCCATTTGGCAGGGACTTCCAAAAGCTATGTGCTATATCACTGGGCGTTCCCTTTTAATAGTTTCAAATTATTTCATTTTTTGTTGCTTTTTAAATTCTTTCAGTTTGAGGAGAAACGGTATTTTAAAGTATCTGATTTTCTTAAATTGCCTGGAAATATAACTCCTCCCCTCTCCTCACCCCAGACCATTTTTGAATGTTACTGGGGGGAGAAGAAATATCACGACTCCCACATTTGCCTTATCTTCCTTTTCACTGTGAGAGGAGGGTTAATAGTAGAAGTGGGAAGAGGGGTTACAGAAGGGGAGCGCTAGTCATGTGGACAGAACGCCAGCAGCAAAGCTGGCACATGTTGTTTCATTCGCATGAAAGTATGTTTTATTCATTTGCTGATGATCGTCTACAGTAGCTATGAGAGAGAAAAAAGAGGACCAGAATATTACTGGAAATCTAGGAGAAATTCTGTAGCTTTGTTCCCCTTCAATAGCAGGTGGCTGCAGGAAATGTGAGTTTCTGTGATAGTTTCACTGGAATTAATATAGGCACTTTCAGTGGATTAAATATTAAGGTGGAAACATTCATAGCTCACTTCCTTATATTATTTACTTGGCATTAACTTCAACTTGTTTTCATGCTGTTTGCACACTTGACCCTCTCACCAACATTTAGGCATCCACCATGCAGATACCTGCAACTGAACTGGTCATCCCAAGCTCCCATTATAGTTACAAAAGACAAAGGCATTTTTAGGATGTGATTCATTTGACATAGCTTAGAAATTCACTTTAGGATGAAAAAAATTGCTAGTCTCCGTGAAGCGTATTGACTAAATCTCAGCTAACTGCATGGAGGGTTTCGGTAGGCTGTAGGCACATACGTTTATGGTAGAAGCCAGGGACATCTATGTTTAGTGCTATTAATACCTGGATTTCCTGGTTCCCATGAGCTGTGTATGACACTTCTCTGTCTTAACCAGATGATGCTGGGACTTGTCAAGTAGTTCAGGATGGCAGCGCTTAGGGAACTGAATCCTGTGCCGTGTCACGTGGATCCTGCTCTTGCAGTCCCCAGACTGACAAAGTCATATGTTAAAAGGCAGAAGAGTTTTTTTGCCTTACGCAGTAAGTGGAAAGCTCCTTACAGTTGTCCTTGTTACTCCTGCAATACACCTGCAAGGCCAAGAAATGCTATGATTGCTAGTTCAGAAATGAGGGAAGAGATGCTGAGGAGGGTAAAGATACTCATCTGCATGGCATACGGAGTGTACGGAGAGGTGACTAAGCGGTAGATGCCTCCACCGCACCAGGCAGAAATCACAGTTCAAGTGCTGGAAGCAGCCACGCTTTCGCAGAAGTACCGTTTTGCCTTCCTAAGCCAGCTTGGAGATCTCAGCACTGCGGCGCAGCTCTGCCTGAAGTCATGAAGGAAGCCTGGTGAAACATGGAGCTGAGCCCAAACCTCCTCCTAATTAGCAAATGATAGTTAGGGCTGTTGTCTCCCCTGGGATGAGGATAAAGATGAACTTAGCCTCCTGGGAGGAAGTTTAGGGTTTTACGTTAAAAAAGGACTGGATAGTTCTGCAAAAATAGCAAACTAGGGAATAGTTAATGATTTTTTAATTGAATCTCTTACTTTTAATATTAATAACCTATTAAAACCAATGGGGTATGAAACACTTCGATCTGATATTTGAGCTCAGCTTGGATGGATGTTATTGAACTGTAACTTTTTTGTAGCTCTGTAACTTTTCACTGACTGCTGGGAAGGTAATACTTTTAACAGGAGCATACAAGTTCTGGAGCACAGATGTGCCGTGATGGGAGAGTGGGAATGGCAAGGAAGGGCAGTAGACATGAAATGCAGAGTTAATGGCTTTCCTGCGTATTTTAGGGAAGGGTGATGTGCTGGTTGCAGGCAGCAGCTGGTGAATTCAAGTATGTATTTAATATTTGAAGTCAAGCTCTGCTCTGTGTAGCATTGGTCAGAGCTTGCAGGGATTTACCAAGTATGTGGCCCAGAGCCAGATATGTATTCCTGTGAAGCTGGTGACCATCTAAACTAAGGTTATGTGCCACAGCACAATGTTTATCATGAAAGCCCTGTTTTTTTGCAGTGCCAGCCAATTCCTCTGCTTCATCAACTGGAAGGAGCAATGCTGAGGAAAAAGGCATGTCTTTCCTTTGCCCAAAGCAGATGGATGCTATACGTATAGATCTGAACTGCAGCTTCCTTGGATTTCTGAGCCAAACCTGTAGTGGTATCCAAGGTGAGGGGATAGGACACAAACATCAGCTGTCAGAGGGAAGTTGATGACTGTGCCATAGTTCCCTGCTGCGCCGAAAGGTCTTAAGTTCCCTATTGCTTTGTATTTGATATTATGCTTTTTTCCACTTATGAAAAGTGAAGGGAAAAACACTACCCAGGGCGGTGTATTTTGAGGGATTGCTCCAGGCCTGAAGGAGGAAAAGCAAGAGAAAGTGGGAGACTAGAAAGCTGTAAATCAAAAAGGAGCAAGGGACAGTCTTCATACACCCTTTCAACTTTTCTTTTAATTTTCTTGTCTGTTAAACCTTAGAGCAAAAGTTTAATCAGTTTATAATGACAGTATGCAACAGTATAGCATATAACCTCCATAATCTCTTTGTCTTTGCCACAGTAAAAAAAAATAATAGAGAATTTAGAGTGATTATTGCCCCTTTATTAAGCAAATATTTTGTCTATGATTCCAATGGAGGTGAACTCACAGCATTGTTCTCGTTTACCAGCTACTCTCATAGACTGCAAGGAACCCTGAACAGTACTAGTTACGATTTTTGTTAGCACATCAGGGAAGAGCTTTCCTCATCAGTTAGCCAACTTTTGGACCTGTGAAACTTTCAGTGTGAATCTGGCATCGTGGTTTATTTTCTTAAGTGCTGCATGGATTGCAAAAGAGGAATACTGATTTGGCTGTTCCTGTGTGATCCACACCTGTGAAATGATAATGGCACAAAATGCAGGTATAATATTTAATTTTAAACTAATTGGGAAAAAACCCAACTGTCTAATGTACAATACCTTCATTGGTGACTTGTTGCCGTTTAATGTCCCAACATACTGAATCACAATTGAAAGTTAGATGCATTGAAGAATATGTTTGTAGACTCTGAGCCCAACCAACTATATTTTTACTGTGCTTGAGCTCCAGATTTATCTTCCTCCTTTACCCAGGTCCAAAGCCTTACTCTCTCACTGCCACTAGCTATTTTGTTGCTGCTGTTTGCTCACGTGGATCTTTTTTATTGTTATTTGACAGAAACTAAAAATGCAGTTCAGAAAATGCTTTACCAAGAGTAATTTGTTCCCAGCAAGACCTTCTAGCTACACAGTAACATGAAAGCATCAAAGCGCCAGGAGAACTTTTTAAAAATAAACTGCCCTGATGCTAAAATAAGCTTTAATTGA
Source organism: Burhinus oedicnemus (assembly GCA_008921705.1). Lineage (NCBI taxonomy): Eukaryota > Metazoa > Chordata > Aves > Charadriiformes > Burhinidae > Burhinus > Burhinus oedicnemus. The sequence continues at coordinate 2,430,854 of VFFE01009207.1, forward strand.
TTGAGAATTGCACTGAGCCTGACAATCTGAGCCATTTATTATTATTTTTCCTTTCAAGCTTCAGCTTCATGTGATTTAAAGTGACTGAATTACAGTTCCCACATAACCTTCCTACCCGCACTGCATGAAAAAAAACCCCACGCACAAACTTCTTAGCTCCAGAGGAGCTGCTGGGTACACCTGGAAGAAAATAAAAAAGCTGATTGAAAGTGAAGTTTAAGTAATGGTGATGATGATGGGAATGTTCTCCAAAACAACCCCTATTCTGGCTAAATGCCGTGCTGTGCTTCCCTCTTCTCAGAGGAGAGCTCTCCTAGGGATGTCTCTCCCTGTCAAAGGCATTTCTTTAATGCCGGCTTGTAGAGCACTGGGTCCCGGAGGCCGGATGCTGTCGCAGCTTCCTGCGTGGGTAAACCACCACTCTGTCTTCCCCATTTTAGGTTTTTAAAGAAAAAACACAACTGAGTGGCTGGACTTGGCTATTTAAGTCAATAACCTGTTGCAGGGTCTCCAGCAAAAGGTCAGCACTGCCACCAAAGACTGCTGATAAATGTGCAAAACTTCCTGGCCGATGGAAAGGAGGTCCTATGCTAGAGAGAAGTAAGCACTGGAAGTAGGTGGAATAATAGCAAATATCAATGGGGTCAGTTATGGGCTTTCTTCATGGCAGTATGTTGTGGAGGATGGAAGTTTAGTCAGACACTCATTAGTGATAACTAGTGGTACTTTTTAAAGTGTGTTAGCCGTGCTCACGGCATGTTTGAGTGTGCGAGCAGGGAAGGCATGGATCTCTACCTTCGGCCTGGGGAGTGTTTTTCGACTCATGCCATGGGTCGTGGGTAGCTGCAGTTTCCCCAAGGGCTGTGCCGTGTTCAGGTCAGAACAACTCCCAAGCTAGCCCCAAGCTTTGGTTGAGTTTAAGATCTCACTGTAAGTCCTTATCTGAGTCGTAGCCCTGGACAATTCACTGCAGCCAAGAGCCAAACAAGGATTTTCATTTAACTTCCAAAATTTTAAGAGGAGGATGATGCTTAAATAACCTTTTAGCTGTGGCCCTCCATCTCCCTGCCCATGTCAGCACTGCCTGTGACAGTGTAGTGATGTTTACTGTCACAGAGCTGGCAAAGCTCAAACTGTTGGTGATGCAGGGGTGATCCAGGCCCTGTCCATGGATGAGTTTCTCGGTCTAGGTGGCCACCTGTCCCCTGAGGACTCCCAGACTTGTTTGTCAGCAAAATGGACCATCGTCGCCTTGGGTTTGCATCCTAGTACGTGTTTGCAAGCTGAGCAAGTTGCATGCTATCAAACATCACCCCTAAATCACAATTCCTGCTCTCTGTCAAAGAGGCTAACAAATCTCTCTCTTACCTTTCTTTCTTGCCTGCTTAAATTATTAAGTCTCATGGCAAGAACTGGCTCTGCTAATGCCCAGCCTCGGTGTCTAACACAGTCCTGTTCCAGAAGTGGTCTCTATTTGCTACCCTAATACAGATAAGCATGACCCAGGAATTCATGGCAGATCGCAGATCCAAAGGAAGGAATTTGAAAGGGTCGCCAGTTTTATTAATAGCCATCTCTGTAACCGCACGCAGGTCAGACCGGATGCTGCAGAGCTTAAAAGCTGAATCCACACTGTCACAGGAGGCACAGAAGAACGTGCCTAGTCACAGTACTGTAGGGGTAGAGATTTCTTTAGGGTTGGTTGTCCACATTTCCAGTGAGCACTTCCACAGTGCCAGAAGAGCGAAATAAAAGGTATTTCAGGAAGAGTGGGGATTTTTGAAGACCGCAGAAGCCAGCTGGGTTTTGGTTTTGTTTTTGTTTTGGTTTTTTTTATTTATAATTTTTGTCTTGGACTGAACTAAGCGTGGACTAGCACGGACTATTTAAAAAATCATGATGTGTGTGAAAACATACTGGCTTTGCCTAGAAGAGTAACTCAGATAAACAGGTGGACTACCCAAGACAACACTTGTTGCCTGCAGTGTGTAGTTAGCAGTGTCATCAGTGCTGTAGGAGGACATAATCAAGAATGGTTTGAAAGCTGAATGTCTGGACTACTTGAAAATTTCTGTGATTTGAAGCTGATGGTTAATTGAAGAGGAGTATACTTCTTTCCTTCAAAAATCAATGCCAAACTGCGGTAAAAAGGCAAAGGTAACTTTCTAATAGCCTAAATAACTTTCTATAATAGGTCTCTTCAATATCTTCATTATAAGTATAGTGTAAAGTTTCTAAAGTACTTAATTAGTTTATTATTCAGAGGAACATTTTCTTTTTCATATTTACCTCCATTCTGATTAGTACTACTCACTGACAGAGCAGAACATATTACAAGATCAGATTCATTGTTTCTGTGAATTAAATCTGACTTTATATGCCATATTTGAGGTTTTTTAGTATCTCAGATGAACATTTTTATTTTTGCTGTAAAAATGTGTTGTTAAAATAGTGAAATATTTATTAATTGGCTTTTTCAGCCTTAGGTAATGTGTGATCCTTATTCTGACCATGGGAAATATTTGTTCATTGTAGTGTTAATGCTAGAATATCTCCAGGGAAAAGAAATGTCGAAACTTTCAACTGCCATTAAACTTACAAAGTGAGTGCCACTGAGTCCAGCACTTTCCAGGCTTTCATGAGCTCATTTTGATGAGCTAGATGGGAGTTATGACTTGCTTGGGATAGAGGCAGGATCATGTTCCTACTCTGAAAGCAAATGTTGGCCATGGAAACCCTTTGACCCCTCCAGCCAACATCTCAGTCCTGTTGATTTGGTGCTAAAGCCAGGGCTCCCATGCAGTGCTCCAAAATCAAACTAATGCTTTTAACAGATGATCCCTGTAAAAGCAATTTGGTCCTGTTTCTTTTCCCCTGCAGAGGAACTGAGCTTCCATCCTTCTCAATTATTTGCAGGGTTGTTGTGAGCCTGTACGGGATCATAACAATCACACTAAACTTCCTATATCTTCTAGAAATCTGGAAATGTCACTGGGAAAGCGAGGCTGTTCCTAGCATCGAGCCCCGCTTAGTTTTGCACTTAGCTATACATTTTAGCAAGCGCTGCTATAAGGAACTGTTAATAGTAAATGTGCAGCACTATAGCCATGGCAGCCTCTGCCTTAGAGCTTCCTACCAGCGAGAGGAAGACCTCGCTTCTTTTCCAACGGAGGTGGTGTCAGCAGGGTAAAAAAGGGGTATTTTATGCACCGAGGTCATTTCTTCTCCAGTGCTTATGTGACCCATAACTGGAAGGAAACTGGTCATGATTCAATAGATGATGTAATGTATATCCAGTGTACAGACCATATGTTATTGTCAGGACACTTCCTCTTACTCAGGCAGCTCCACAGGTAGGAGGCCTGGTGCCAACATAGATGTTGTCATCTCCTCGTGGCTTAGCCCGATTCAGGAGGAAATAAATGTTTACATCTTAGCTGAATCCTTTCAGCTTCCTTTAATATCCCAGTTTAAGACATACGGATTTGTGGCAGTGATAGAGGACTAGACATTGTGTTAACCACTAGATTATGCTAATAAATTCATGTTTTATATCTGCAAAAGAATTAATATTGATAAGCATATGTTTATGAGTTTCATATTCAGCAGAACCTTCCAGGCATATACCTAATGTGCCAGTGCTTTGCAAAATCAGGCATCTAGCAGTTGACACAGGCATCGTAGAAACTGTAAATAGACTCGATTTAATTTTAATTCAGGGGGAAAAAAAAGATGCTAGAATGAGATGGAAAAAGTTTTCTACTAAAACCTTTTACAGCCCATAGTATTCTGTGGGCTATGCTGTGTGTGAAGTTCTTCAGTCTGCATAACAGTCGTGAAGAGGAGTGGCTGAGCAGGCAGGGAGAGAAAAAATCCTGAAGGGGAACATGAAGCATGTTTTGCTTTACTCGGAACCTGCACAATACTGTGAGTTTAACATGTTCAATTATCTGTACCTTGATTTAAACAACCAACAGACAGATCCTGCTATCCGAGACACTAAATGCCCTTGCTTTCAGCTGAAATTAGAGTGCATAATCAGTCAAACACTGATTCAAATGACAGGTTCAGTGAAAGGTACTTAAGGAAATTCCCAATCAGACCTGCCCATCCAAAGTGATTTTTTCTGTTTCATTTGCATTAAAAAATAAACCGCAGCTTAGAAATAAGGGCTGCATATTGTCCTTTCAGCAGAAAGAGATGCGCTTGTTCCCTGCACGAGGGAAGTAGAGCCTGACTCCTACCAGGTTTTGTCCTTTTGCTAATTCAGCTTTCCTTGTGTGGAGCTTCAGAAACACGGTCTTGGTGGTTAGCCCGAATTTCTTTGTCTTTGAGATTCACTGTTAACTTTTTTTTTTTTTTTTTAAATTCAGTGCTGCTTCATTTGGACTTAAAGAGCAAATGATGAGATCCTGTTGGAGGGTATCACTGTCTAGAACATGCTCCTGTTTGTGTTAGAGGGCTCAGAGTCTCACTGCTTAGGCTGGAGGAGTTTCTTAAGATGGATTATCTCTGATGATATTTAGCAAGCAGCTCACACACAACAAATAAAGGCAAGCAACGCGTAAGACCAACTGTTTCTGGCAGCTTCATATTACGATAGGCTATGAGCAGTTCCATTTTGCCCCTTTTGCTTTAGCCTCTGAAGTCTATACTCCAAGAAACGATAAAGGAATACCCTTTCTGAGCTTGTGCATATCATGCAGCTTATCCATCTCTCTCTCACCGTTGCATAAAAGGTATTTGGAGTAGCTGATACTAGTTAAGTGATCCTCTGGTGATGGAAGAGATCTTATTTACTGGGTTCCTGTGCGCTGCCATGATGCTGACTGGAGTGTAGAGTGATGTCACTCACCTGCAGTGCTGCATCCAGCTCTGGGGCCCCCAACATAAGAAGGACATGGACCTGTTGGAGTGAGTCCAGAGTCCGTGAAGATGATGCGAGGGCTGGAGCACCTCTGCTATGAGGACAGGCTGAGAGAGTTGTGGTTGTTCAGCCTGGAGAAGGCTCCGGGGAGACCTTATAGCAGCCTTTCAGTCCCTAAAGGGGCTACCGGAAAGCTGGGGAGGGACTCTTGATCAGGGAGCGGAGCCACGGGACAAGGGGTGATGGTTTTAAACTGAAAGAGGATAGATTTAGATTAGATATTAGAAAGAAATTCTTTACTCTGAGGGTGGTGAGGCACTGGCCCAGGTTGCCCAGAGAAGCTGTGGCTGCCCCATCCCTGGTGGTGTTCAAGGCCAGGTTGGACGGGGCTTTGAGCAACCTGGTGTAGCAGGAGGTGTCCCTACCCATGGCAGGGGGGTTGGAGCTAGCTGATCTTTAAGGTCCCTTCCAACCCAAACCATTCTATGATTCGATGACTCCCTGTATGTTACCAGTGCCATTGAAGCTACATTGCCCATTGCAGGGACCATGCCTACATGACTAGCAGTCAGTGCTGCACACAGAACCTGGGGCCCAGTCATGCCCAGCAAATCTGTGTTTGCAACACAACTTACTATAATGTCTTTTTCCTCAAGCCCTTCTCAAAATCTGGAGGGACTCTTTTCTTGCCTGTTGCTTGCTTAAGTGCAGGGTGTAAATTCATTAAAAAAAATATTAAATTGTTCTCTGCAGAGGCCTGCTGCTTTCAAGGAGGCCCATAGTTGACAAGTCAAACTTTCAAAGGACCCCTGGGAATGAGTGCTGGCATTGCTCATTCAGCCCTTCTGCATGCATTATATGACTGTTTTCACTCACAACAAATATTGCAGCCAACCTTGAGCATCCTTTGAAAATTTGTCGATAGACATCCTATTTCTTGATGCTTGCACAGAGCTGCTCTGCTTCCAGTTCTGCAGTGTTATTGTAGTACTGGGCTGAAGGCAGCAAACAGATTTCTTTCACATGTGACATCAGGAACAGTGTCTGCGCAAGATCTGGCACAGAAAACCCTCTCCACTTATAATACCTATCTTTGTATTTTGCTTTTTGCTTTAGACGTGCAGCTTTCCTGCTCATAGGCCTCTCAGGTGCTGTATCTTCTGGCCAGCTCTGATATAGCAGAGAAGGATGAGAGGACATAGAAAATCAAAGACTGACTGAGAGTACATGGCACTTTCAGGCTGTTTACTGCAGCTCAGGCTGACCATCAGTCCAGGAGGAAGAATATCTGTTAGGCTCATGAGTTTGGTGCACTACAGCACAGATATCTCAAGAAAACATCAGTTAGAATGGAGGGGAATAGAGGAAGAAAGGCTGAAAGTGTTTTCACCAAAACCTAGGTGATACTACAATCTGCAAAACTGGCATCATACCCATAGAAGGTCACAAGTAGCCAAATTCTGCTCTCTGATACTTTGGTATTACTGTAAAATAACTCCTGGAGCAACTGAGACAAATTTCTTGGAGGTGATTTTCAAAGCTATCAGTAAAAATCCAACAAATCAAAGCATTAAGTACCTTTTCCTTCACATCTGCCCTTACTGACCTTACCTCTCAGGTTCTCCATACAAATCTGCCTGTGATTTATCTTGGGTTCCAACCTGGTCCCAGCCTGGGATTTCTGATGGTCATACTGCTTTTCCTGTTACTGAGAAGGGTATGTGTTTAGATCCATCTAAATGGTACGGTTCCTATATGGAAACACTCGTATTATATGGGCTTACATGAACTGATTGTTAAAAGAAACATATTTGGCCCTAGAGCTGAAGACTTTGACAAGAGGGAATCAAACTGCTTTTGCTGTTTAATTTACAGTCCCCTGGTATGTGTGTTATTCCCAGTACAGTACAAATGAGTACATCCAACTCAGTTATTTTTCTAGCAAAAATATTTTTTTTCTTCCCCTGCTTCAGGAAGACCCTGAACCACAAAATGGTGGAAGAGTGTTTCCAAGGAAGTATCAGTATGTCCTTGCCCTCTTCTACTTTTCCCTGTGTATCTATCACTGGCCACTGTCAGGGACAAGGCACTGGGCTGGATAATCTTTGATCTGGTCCGGGGTCACCACTCCTTTTATATGCACAGGTGACAATTGAAGCCTTTAGCAGGGTTCACAAAAGCATGTGTGAGGGCTCTGAAAGGGACTGAAGAAGGACATGGCAGAGGCTGGGGGCTCCTGCCTGCAGGATTTCAGGGTGACCAGGTTCCTACCTTAAACACTTTTGGTACTTTTGTTGCTTAAAATCAGGTAAGCCAAAGCCGGCTTTAGCGCATGATTTTCTTTCCTGAATTGCCATAGGTCATGCTGAGGACTAGCCCTGGCTTCAGGAACTGGGTTGAAAGGGTTGCATAAAGTTACTTTTGGCCCTTCTTCCCGTGCCGCACCAATTACAGCTGAGCCAAAGTTCAGAAACAATCCCCGTTTGCTGCTTCGCACAGCTGGGCTGCTGGCACACTAAAACATTTTGCATACGCTGATTTAACTGTTGGAAAATTTATTCACACAAAAATCTTCCCATTCTCTTAGACAAAGGATTTTTTCCCCACATTTTGTTGTCAAAATCCTTTTCCCATCTGTTATTGGGGCAAAACAACCTCCTAGCCAGCATGTTTCATTCATGGATAAAGCTTGCATTGGAAATTGTTTTAAGAAGCTAAGGGTTGGGGGCAGAATTGGCTCCCAGTGAAATCAGCAACAAAACTCCCATTGATTTCCCTGTGAGCTGAATCGAGCCTCTCCTGACAATGGGGAGATTTTTAGAGGAGTTACGATGGCCGTGGATAAGGTCTTGTTGCTTTGCCCTTTCAAAAGAGAACTGTTCCTGGTGGAGGAACAATCGGAATATTTGTCTCTTTAAATGAATGGTTCTTAGAGCCTGCACTGCGAGGCAGTCTCCCTCTCTGCGGCTGTGAGGCTACTCAGAGCCTCCAATAAATCAGCATGCAGGAACTGAGAGCTCTGTCCTTGAAGAGATGCACAGTGACCTTGCTTACGCTTACTTTGGAGGAATAACCGGGGGAAATATAGGAGCCCAAATAGTGAGCGGTCTGTGACTAAAGCCACTGCATTCTGCTTGCGAATGCTACGGTACCGAAGGCACGGTATAGACGGCACGCTGCTACACAAAATGCAGCTTTCCTGCTAGCCTGACCAGATTGCTGCTGTTGTTTTTTGCAGGGGACTGAATGAAATCCTCATGATCGTTACATGCTTGTTCAATAATAGCACACCCCAGTCACGTCTCCTTGAAAGCACGTTTCGTTGGAATCACTGAGCAGAAGCAAAGAAGAGCTGACGACTATGTGTTTCCAACGCGGGTTGCCGGAGCCCTGTGTTTGCCATTGGCTGCAGTTTTCTGGTTTATTTGCAGCTTCCCCCATCTGGAATATGAAAATGGGATTGAAGTAGATAATTGCTAGCAGCGGGTTTTCAAGAGAGGCTTAGAGGGAACAGAATGCCTCTTGCACAGCACAGGCTGCCTGCGCTGAAAGAGCTCTGAGAGATGATTTTAGATGTTACCCACGTCTGAATCTCCTGGAAACTTTACCGTGGAAGCAAGCCATTGCGCACAATCCTGGAGCTGACATCCAAAAGGGGCAAGGAAGGGGCAGCAGGGCCAAACAATGGGATACCTTGTCCTTGGATTGCTCAGAGAAAAGCCAGCAAGCATTCCCCTCTGCTTCCCAGCAAAAGGGGCAAGAAGGCAACAATGAACTGAATTTTACTCAGCGGAGCTTCAGTGGCTTTTAAGAAGGATGGGATACACTGACCCTTCGTCAAGCAGGGATTTGCTGGGAAACAGAACTTTGTTCTTCATATTCATCTGCGCCTTTGCCGTGGTCACCTTGCTGCAGCAGATCCTCTATGGGAGAAACTATCTCAAAAGGTAAGGGGGGATTTGAGGGAATAGGAAAAGTTGTCTGATCGGACTGAATGGAGACAGAGATCCAGCCATACCATTATAACGGTTCAAACCACTTCTCGGTGTTGTGCTGACAATATTAATATCTTGTCAATCTGCGAAGGTGCATCTGGCATCTGTAATGTCTGTTAGGAGAATGTTAGGCAGAATATAATGATCTGTGTGTTTTAATCCTCAGCTGTTGTAAAAATCTGGGTCTTACTTAACTTAAGATAGACTAATTTATGCCACCTGAGTATTTGCCCCTGATCAGACCCTGCCATATAGGCTCTTCACTCTATGTAAGTTCAAGCTGAAATGGCTTGAGAGGTTGAAGTAAGGTGGCATGGTCATTACCTAAACTTTAATGTCTTTAGAAACAAACATGCTGATGAAATTCCTAAAATCAAAGGGGCAATATTAATGTTCCAAATAACAGAGAGAGCACTTTATTTTTTCACTGCTGTGTTCTCATGAATTTACTGCTGAGACTGCTTTGTTGTAGAGCACATCAGTCTTTGATCTGAAAATGGTACTGCTCTTTTTACAGCAAACACCAATGGAGATCCTCAAGTGTTTAACCTTGACCCATGCAGAGTTTATTTTACTTAAATCTAGTTTGAGGTGTTATGGCTTGTATGATTTTATAAAGGGGAATGTTTCTTTTACATGTTTTGAGGTAAGTGGGTTTCAGTAGTGTAGGCAGCTGCTGTGGAATTTTTTATTGGAATTTAGCTGCATTTTGCCAGAAGAGATCAATGGTTTGATTCTTGCCTGGTTTGCAGCTCATGTAGTTGTTTGCTTTGTGCCAAGAGCAAGCAAAACACTCACAAATCAGCAAATGTTTCTTGCTGGGGCGGAACAGCAAGCATGATATTAATATGTATAGACAGGAGTGGTGTAGTTTATCCACAGAACAATTTGTGTGCCTTGCTTAGCAGGGAGGCCTTCCTTGGCTGGGGGGACTCTGTCTGGTTTTGAGCACCCTGCTTCCAGAAAGATGTGACTCAGTTGGAAGGAGCCAAAGGAAAGCAGCAAGAATGAGCAGAGGTGTAGAAAACGTGTGTTTGTTTGGCTTGGAGAAAATTGAGGGGAGATATGATAACTGTCTTGAAACACCCAAACTATTTCTGCCAGGAGGAAGGTAATAAACACATTCCTGTGAAGACTCAGGAGATGACAAGAAGTCATGGGCTTAAGTTGCAGCAGGAAAAATTTGGCTTTAACCGTGAAGGGAAACTTAAAGAATAAGGCTACCTGAGGAGGTATAAAATCTCCATCTTTGGGGGCTTCAGGAATCTGTTAGATAGACAAGGGTAGTACCAAGCTGCCGTGGTGTTGAGAAGATGACTTTATGACCAGTTCAGGTCTCATCTTGCCTTACTCTCAGTTTTTCCCATTTGTCCTAGAGGCCTTGCAGCCCTACTAATACTTGCTTTTCTAAGTTGAAATGACTGCAACAGGATTACAGCAATGAAAAACAAATCCAAAGTATAGATTGAGATGAAAAATAGCAAAGTAAAGATAAAATGGTGAGAAGACACAACTAAAACTCTTCCAGTGAGTGATCTCTGTGGCCGGTCTCTGTCCTGCCTCATGCCCTAGGAACCTTTCCTGTCATCAGCGGCCTGCAGGGAATGCAAAAAAGAGTGATGTCTGATTCCCAGGCTTGCTAGGAGAAAGTCTGGTTCTGAGCACTCTGCCATCAAACAGGCTCAAATAGGGAGATCTGCATACATTTTGTCACTTTGACTGGAAAATGCTGTATATTTATTTTTTTTTTTATTCCAGCTTGTAATGGTTTTTTTCTTTTCCTTTTTTTTTGATCACATGAAAGAGTCTCAAAGAGGATTTCCCCCACTCAGTGCAGGGAAAAAGCACTTTGACTCCTTTCTGCTGGGCAGTGGTAATTCCCATCTTTCATGGAAATAAAAATGCAGGATGTGGCAATCTCAGGCTGTCAGTTATTAATGATAGAAAGGTGATTTACATAGTAGCCTATATCGTTACCATAATATTATCATGAAGGTACTTTTTCGCTTTTTCTTTCCCACTCTCACTCCCTCCAGTACATTATGGGGACCATTCCCAGGCAGCTTGGTTGCCAGTCTGCTCCGTGCGGAGGTAGCTGTAACCTTTAATTACTCTTTTCTTTCACCAACCTCTGGTGTTAAATCCCCTGTTAGAAGATGATGCCGGCTGTGACGTTCCTTGGACACGTTATAGCTTACACCTCCAGGGACTACAGTGGAGCTGGTGGTTTTGGAGAGCATCCTTGCAGAGGAGAAGTGGGATATTTATAACTTTGGTGCCGCTTGCCAAGCTGGAGCTTGGGGATGCTGGCTAAACCTAAAGCCACTTACTCGCTAGGATTCAACATGCTGCTTGTTTTATGATAGCCTTTGCTTGCATCCCAACATCTGCAACAATAACAGGCCTCTGGGCCGCTTCCCAAGGCAGTGGGAAGAAATTCCCTCATGTATTTAGAGAAACCTGAAGATTGCCCTGAAGTACTGTTCCAGTAAATGTACAATGCTTTTAAGGCTAAATATAACGTGGGGCTAGCTTGTTTCTCGCAAGAAGATGGTGGAAATGGGTAAAGGCCAGCAAGGCAGAGGGAATCTGACCTAAAACAAGCAGCTTGGGCACAAAGCAGGGGGCAGCATAGACTGGAGACTGGTCCCAATAAGCGGTGTGGACAAAGGCACCCTTTTCTGGGAGAAAGATGGAAAAGTTAGCTGTATGGCTGTAAGCTGTGCCATGCCACTTGCCCTTACAAGCAGGGAATGGGCTGGTTTTATTGCCATAAAAACCCACCTGAAGCTTTCCAAGGAGGCTGCCATGGAGGCTCGTGGTCCTGTTTGCCCACGGCCATGCTCCCAAAGCCTGGCTGTGGGGATGGCAGGACTGCAGGCGGGAGAGGATGCTCCAGGAAAGAAACTCTGCTCAGTGAAATTTGATGAGGGGCCCAGCCTCTGGTGAAGTCCTCACTTTCCCCTTAATGAGATATTAATGAGCTCCTGGCATTGCTGGAAGAAGGGGAGAATGCAGAGGTTGAATTTCTAGGTATCCACACATTTTTCACCCACCATATAATGGTCTCTGCTCCTTTCCCTGCTGTTTTGTACCATGTCATTGGAAAGCAGAATCCTGCCCACCTGTTTTTTCCCTTTTTCAGTTTTCCCCCAAATGGGATGGATGGGGGTGCTCTCAGCAAGGCCAATGCGTCGTCCCCGTAGTAGCAGCTAAAGTCCTAACGAGAGAGTTAAACTGCAAGCTGGAGAATGACATCGGGAAGCTCTGGTCTCTGTAGCTCCTGATCCTGAGTAAAAAGGATGATGAAATGAGATATAATTAAGGGACTTTAATACGGATCTCTGGGGTAATTATTTTTATTTTAGGATTAATGTGATGATTAAAAATCCACTGCATTGATCTGCTAAAGTAGGTTAAATGCTGTGGACTTCTGCTTAAATCCCGAGCTGCCGCTTGCTTTTGTATTGACTCATCTTTCCAATGCTCGGCTTTCAGCTGAATTTTCTTTTGAATCAGATGCTCAGCTGAGGGCTGGCCTTTTTTTTTGTGAGCTCTTGTTTGGCCAGCAGGGAATAATCCTGGATTACATCAGGAAACTACCACTACAGTAAAAAATGTTGAAATGGTCCCTGTCTTAATCTCCCAACCTGTAGCACGGGAGAGATCAATAGGACAGTCCTTGCCTGCTTTGGCAAGGGGAAAATATCAGAGCAATACTTTGCTATGTACCTATATTCTGTTGGCAGGGAATTCACTAAATACTGTTTTTTTTAAAGCCTGACTTCTGCACAGGGTGAGAATCAGCTGAAGAAGGGAATCTGCCCCTTTAAAAATATTTTTTTTCAGCCAAGTGTGGAAAAGACATTTCAAAGCTATTGAAGACTTTAAACAAAGATTACCCTGGAGTCTGTCAGAGGGAGCGTGTAGAATAACTCAAAAAATCACACAGCAAGAAACAGCAAACCTTCCCATGCAGGCAACCTGCATTATTTGAAAGCTTTACATCTTTTAAATGAGAATAAAACATCACTCCTATGTGTGTGTACCCTGTAATTAATATCAGACTCTTATAACTTGAGGTTATTCCACCATTTTGGGATTTCTGAAGCAGCTTTTATTCAACAATTGCAAATCAATCCCCAGACATCTTTACTCCTTTCCTTACCCTCATATGAAAGATAACTTATGATCATTTTATGCACAATATGGGCAAATAAGGAATAAAACCACAGAAAATAAACCTGGACTACATCTTGAGGGATCATTTAGTCTGTACCATGCTATAGGACAAGATCAGATCTTACATATATCAGCGACAGCAGTAGTTGTGATGTGGACACGGAGGCTGCATGTGGCCTGAGTTGCATTTTGGCCTAAGCTGGGTTCTTGAGGAACTACAGCCAACTCATGTCAGTTGAGAGCTCCTGCCCCATACGTGGCATGTGCTCCTCTGCCCTGCTTGTAACACCCTGTGAAGATGTTAACTGTAACCTAAGACCATCTGTTCCAGTGTTAAAAGTCTCTTTCCATTTAAATATTTTTTCCCAAGAGACGTAAGCTGAAGGTCACCTAATGAGTCATCTCTCCAACACACAGCTCCGTGCCCCCTCTGTTTCTAACCAGAGTGAGATACTATCCCAGCAAAATGACACGTGGCCTGTGAGTCACCTCGCTGAATCCCTGACGGGGCTGTAGAGCAGGTTTTGGTTTTGGTTGGTTTTCTTCAGAGAAGAGCACTGGAAACTTCAGGAGGCACCCTTATGTGTATGGATGGGATATGGCCATCACCTTAAGTGACCAGATCTAGTCTAGCGTAGCACGAGAAGCTGAGACTCCAGCCATGCTGTTCTTGTTACAGAATATTGGCAAGCACATTTCAAGGGGATGGGGACCAGGGCGCTAGCATTCCCATCGTGCCTAACTAACCTTGCAAAGACAAGGAGCTGAACCAGCTCCCTGAGAGGTCAGAGGAGCACTGGAGCCTGTGCTGGGGGGGGGGGAGATGACAATGGGACGGAGGGGGCAGAACAAACGAGGAGCTGATAGATTAACTCAGCTGCCTCTAAAGTCATTCCCCACTGTTCATCCCATTCCCTTTCTTATTGCTGCTGTTGGTTGCTTTGCATAAAGCTCCTGTCTCCATACGTCAAATGAGCGAGCTCACAAGTGCATGGCATGTGAATTAAATTTGCAATCACAGCTCTGTCACAGGCTGCAACAGAGACTTTTATTGTGAAAAGTCTGCCAAAGCCAAAACCTTCTGCTACTTGGAGGTTTTTTTTCCTGACCCATAATTTTAATTTGCTTTTAAAGAAAAGAATCAAGTGGCTGATGTTTTAGTACCAGAGCATGAAGGTCTGTTATTTCCTCTCCTGTGCTCCCTGGCAGTGCTCTCTGTGGCTCTGATGCAGACAACAGGAAGGGTTTGAATTCCTGCTCCCTCTAGACTTGCTTTATTTCTAGCATTGCTGTGTTGTACCTTTGCTGTTAAGATGGCAAAACCACTTGCAGATCTAGTCTGTGCATTGCCAGTCCTTCTCCGTTTCCCAGATGACAGTAAATTAAGGTAATAAAAGTCAGTTATTTCCATATTTCACAGGTGCAAATTGCATTATCCTGAGTGTGTCACTCCCTGGTGTGTTACACCGTGGTCCTTCCTAAGCTCAGACCACAGGGGATGTGAGCCACTACAGAGTGACCTACAGCCGCTTGCCCCTTTGGCTGTGGCTGTGGCCACCCGGCAGTCCCTAATCTAGTTCCCACAAGCCCACCCTGCACAGGAGTGGTTGGTTCACCTAGGGTTTGAATGATGTTGGGCTGTAGGAGCTCTGCAGAAGCTTCTTACCCTGGAGCAGTGAATTATAGGTGTCCCGTTTACCAGCCGAAAGGTGGCTGTCACCCTCACTGATCAATACAGAGTCAATTAAATCGTAATTCTAATCCACATAATAATCAGTAGCAGCTTGCTTCAGTCTCTAACTTTGTCGTGTGGGGATCTAGGCCTACCTCTGTCCATGCAAACAGCTCTTTTTGAATATTTGGCTGAATATCTAGGCTAACTCCTCTTTCTGCACTTCACACAGATCAGTTGCCTCCGTAGGACAAAGTAATAGTTGAGTTTTGCCAACGCCCAGCATTCAACACCTGTGAATCAAATCCATTTCTTCCGAAGTGGTTTAAACCCCATGACATTTCTTGCAACAACATCTCTGTTCTAACCTGCCGTCAACATGTTTTATGTTGTTTTGAAAAAATTAGCTGCTTGCTCTCTATGTGTATGGGCAGGTACAAAGTTCAATCTTACCTACATTTGTAGAAAGCCAAACCCAGAACCCAGCCTTCTTGTTTTGAGTTGTGCTACACTTGTGTCTACCATGGTACCAGCTGTGAGCAATCACATCTATGACCGCTCTCCTCCATGGCCACTGTTGCAGACCTCCTGGTAATTCTTTTATTCTTTTTATTTATTTTATTTTTATTACATCTTTTATTTTTGACCTGATTGGAGTTTTCTGATCTCTCTTACACTTGCTGAATTGGGTTCAGACATAATCACTGTGCAAAGCTTTGTATTTTCTTACTTTCACTGTGCCTCATTCTTACCCTTGATTGCTTTTTCATTTCATTTCTCATTTTTTAATTCAAGTGTATCCATTGCTCAGCAGTCCATGCCTCCCTCGGGAAAATTGTGGACTTAACCTCTCATTTCTTTGAGGCATCCTTGCCCTTCATTGCTTGCATCCATTTTGCTTTTTCATCAGCCCTGCAGATAGTCACTGTCCTTCCACGTCCTCTTTATTTAGTTAGTTTTATGCTTTAGTTCTCATGATAAAAACCTTAAAAGCAATCTCTGGTAGTTTCATGGCACTTCCCGTAAGAACAAATACAGCCAAGGCTGGGCTTTTCACAGTCCCAGCTGAAAATCTTAGGCAGTCAATGGTTTGGAGGACTTGCACAAATGGTAGGAGAAGATTGTGCCTTCCACTTCTGTGTATGGAGAGAGGGAATATTGCTGATTCCTGTGGCTGATAGGGGATACAGACGCATTGACTCTAAATGGCATTTTGCTCATCGTCTTCAGCACAAGTCCTCAGTGCAGTTGGGGCTCTGTAGGTATGTTTACACAGAAGAATACAGTGCAGTGTAGGGACGCTTGACCTGGTGCTAAATATATTAGTTTTGGAAACACGAGATGCAAAGCAATTAGCTCAGTCGCATCTCTAATGCTGGTGTGAGGTTGCTCATGGTACCCATGCGCCTCAGGTATCTTTGCACTGAGCTACTCTCTCAAATGTGAGAATTTCCTGGTACCTTAAAATATTTGGGATTTCGTGTGAGTCTCTTGACTCCCGAAAGTCTTGACTGGCCTTTTTTTCTTGATAAGAAAACAACCTGCCTCACTGTCAGCTCATTCTATTGTGGGTTTCGTGTTGCCCCTAATTATTACAAATAATATTTTTATTATGAATAATTATTAAAAAATTAATTGATACTGACTAGCTATTATTCCTTGGATGTTTATCTTCCAGCCACAGATGAGAAAAGGAAAGATTGTTTTGTTTTGAAAGGTATCCTTTGATGTCCTTAATGTCCTAGTCAACACTTCATCCCATTTGGTGTTGATTCTGTTTTATCTTTCTTGGGAATTGATTTTAGATCAGGTTTTTCAGATGTTGCATGTGAATATTTGATACAAGGTTTAACCCAAATGTGAAACGTGCTACATGAAACAAACCCTTTTTTCTGTATAATAGTGGTTATCATCCAGAAGCTTCCCACCTATGTTTCCAATTTTGCTCTTTGTGCTAGTCAAAATATACTCCTCCACCAATTTTTTTACTACCATTTCTCTCCAGCGTGTCGCACCAAGCTTGTCCCTGGTATAACACTGTATGGCCAAGTGTGTGGTGTATCCAGACATGCCCATTTCCCACATCCTCCATCCAGAGTTTGCTTTTCATGAGACCCGTATTATTTCATTTCTTCCTTTTGTTGTGAATATTACATTCCTGGTCTCCCACATATTTTCATACATTTTCAAAACCTTTTTTAAGGGTTTTCACCCAATGAAATAGGAAACAATCAGCTCAGCAGTTACCCACTGTCAGTCAACTTGTAAAGCGAGTCTCTGTCCCTGTCAATGAGACAAAGATTGGTCTCTATTAATGCAGTGAGCAGAAGTACGTATGTGTATGTATCCAGACTAAAATTTGCATTTTGTTAATTTTACTGGAGAAATAAGTATTTTTCTAAACTGAACTGGTCAGATTCAATTCTGCTTCCACTGAATGCAAACGTGAGTTTTATTATGGACTCACATAAGAAGGGGAGCGTCCTGCTCAAGTATAGGAGTTGGCCCCAGAAATATTTTATTTCTTTGTGCTGTGCCTGGTAAGGTTATGCCCATGGATTCTCCACGGAAAGGGGCCAAAGCGCACATGGTATTTTTCTGGCATTATAGCACAGGTGAATTGGACCTGGACCACTAAATGCAGATGTATGTTTCTTTCTTTCATCTATGCTGTGTCTGTCTAGATTGCTGTGCCTTGAATATTTATTTCAAAATGGATTAGAGTGTTTGAGGTGATATTGAACTATTCAAGTAAGCATTTGCCTTTCTTTTGTTATCTAACTTCATTGTCTTCAGGGACTGAATCTGGCCCTTTTGTCAGGAAAAGGGAGGTTTTGGACACCGAAGCTAGTCTGCCTTGACTCTGCTGGGTTGGGTTTGATCTCAGCATCTTACTGTTACCTGGTGGATGCTTTACTCCTTTTGAGCCCTTCTGATATCTTTTCAAGCAGAGTGTAAATCAACTTGCTGTTTCTGGCCTGCATGAAAAAAAAAGCCAGGTCCTTGTTTTTTCTCCAAAACTCCTCTTACTGTTATCTCTGTTGGTTCCTATTCTCGGCTTCACTTGTGCAGCAGTCTGTCACATTGGAGACTCCTGATACTCCCCTTTCTTACCCAACCTCCTCTTACTCTCTGTTCCATTTCAGTGAGTGTTTTCAATCACTCTCATCTGCAGGTCATTCATGCATACCACTGTTTTCATTTTATTTTCCGTACACCCTGTGGACACAGTGAGTCATATTTTCCTTATTTTGCAGAAAGAAGGAACTGGATCTTCAGCAAGATTAACCATCTGGCTTTCCTATACCACTGTGACACCTCTGTTAGAAGACTAGGGGCATCGCTTTCCATTTTCAAACCCCATCATCATTTAACACTGAAGCCTTTAGTTCCTCCTCTAAAGGGTGCAAGAATTATGAAACAGGGAAACTGAGGTACAGTGGAAGTAAGTGATTTTCCACTGACTTTAGGAAGCCTATACAAAGGCTGGACTGTCTGTTTGTCAGGGCAGGGACTGTATATGGCTTCTGTGTTTGGGTAGTGTGTAACAGTGTCATGCAGCACCATGACCAGGCCTGTAGAAATATGATTATAAAATTATTAATGATGTATATGGAATGGATGTGTGTACTGTTAGCTTATAGCTTCATCAGGAGCCAGACTCACGAAAGCTGGGCTTGCTATCATCTCCTAATGGCCTCTTTGCTAGTGAGAATGCATATAGAGAAGGAATATGAGAACTGCTAGAAAGAAAGAGCAGGGAAAGTGAAGGCAAGTAAGAGACAGAGTCAGAAAGAAAATGCAGGAATTTGCCTTGCTCCTGAGGACATTCGTATCTTTCACCCCTTCAGAGAAGGAGTCCATAGACTCCTCTGCTTCCCCTTGCTTGACCATCTGTGGTCGACCAGCAAGCTGAGTCAGATTTTGGCTTAGCTTCACCGATATAAAATTACATTGTTTTCTGTCTGGTTTTGCTTGCCTTTGGGCTTAGTCTGCCTCTGGTAGATGCAGGATGGGGGTAGTGGTAGCTGTCACCTTGAAAGATGAGTGGAAATAGCCTGCTGGCTGGGGTAAAATGAGAAGAGCTTTTGGGGAATGGGTTGGCACTGGAGTGGCAAGGGCTCTTCCATGCCCTCTCCTTGCACCACCTGCGTGATGCCCCCGTTGCCACTCGGTCCTCATTACCCATAGGTGCTGATCGCTGTGTTACTCAGCCACTTGCTCCAAACTGCTCTTATGCCTCGAAAGCACGTGGGTCTCTCCTAAATAAATTCCGCTGCATACATGGTCATGGCCTGCTCTCTGATTAGAGCCCAGACAGAACTGCCAGCTGTGCTTAAAGTCTTTTGGGTCCTTTGGACATGGTTTAGTGGTGGTTTTGGCAGCGTTAGGTTTAAAGTTGCACTTGATGATCTTAAAGGTCTCTTCCAACCTAAGTGATTCTATGATTCCATGATTCTCCATTAATTAGCTGTAGAATAGCTCCTTTTTAAAAGCCTTGCCTTGCCTTCGTGCTTTAGAAAGGCAGTGAGACACTCCTAAGGTGGGATCTCAGTGTACTGGCAGCATGGAAATGAAGCTTCTTGCTGCAGTGTATCCACTTGTTCATTCTCACCTTATAGTTCAAAAACCTCATAATTGTTTGGCCTCCTCTGCTATTAAAACCTCCGCCTGTGTAGGAGTTATTTCTTGTTTGGATTGCGCCAACAGGCTTTTTGCTTTGCTTCCTGCTGGTTCTTGACAGCCGGTCTTGACAAGCCCTTGAGAATTACTGCTGCTTTGTTAATTTTTTGGTTTTTTTCACCCCCTCCTGCTATTCTGACATTACGCCAATGTTTATTTGACCACATACTGATTCAACATTTACAGTTACCAATTAGGATCAAAATATTGCTTTGACATTTACCTGAAACTCAAGGTCTTTATCGCTGACATCCAACTTAACAGAGTTTCCCTAATGCAAGGCATAACATTGCTCATACTTTTACTTGTTAGGTGTAAGTCTTGTGATTAATGATGTCCATAAACCTTGATGAGAAATTTGCTTACAGTGAATGGGCAAAACATAGCACCTCTGCACTAAGAATGTTTCTGGTTATTACACCTTTTATAAAGTCTTGCCTTGTCATCATGAGCATCACACATTGGGGAAATGTACTAATTTTAGAAGGAAATAACATTAGGGTAAATTGAGCAAATGGCAAAGTTCCATGATTGGTAATCATTGGTAATGATCCCAGGCTTAAAATTAGCTTTTCTTTTCTTTTTTCTTTTTTTTTTTAAACTCTTTGACATGAACTGTCTAAATTACATAGGAGACCTTTGCTTCTGCTTTCCTTCCCTTCTTTTAATTTTTCCTTACCCTCTTTTTTGTTGTTCTTTTTCTCTTCCTTTTCTGTGTTTCCATTTTGCATGTGCTTTTCTATTGCAATTCTGATTCACAGCAGCTTAATCTACCTCTTCTTTGTTTACCTGTTAAAGTGTAGTTAGTGCTGAGAGTGAATGTGGTAGGATTTAACTACCATAATATGCCAAAGAAATACACTGATGGAGCAGTTCAAGTCTCTTTTCTGTTTTCTCAGGCTGTTTGCAAATTTGGCCAGACAGCTTTTATGAACACTTAACGACTCACAACAGAGAAGATTAGAAAATTTTTTATTTTTAAAATTGAGATCTCGCAACTCAAGGCGGGTTGAAAGAAATGGTAAAACTCTCAGTAATCTTGTTAGGAACAGAATTATTTCAGGTCGGTGTTTTTAAATGTCTCATCCTTGATTTCTACTCAGTCCTGGTACTACAAACAGTTATTTGTGGAAGTTATTCTTACAAGGAGGAAGAGGTTTATTGTACCATCACTCCAGAAAATGCAGAGCAGCAGCTTGGGATCAGTCTCAGTGAGACACACAGTCCTATGAGCTCTGTAATGTTTCTTCGGTGGTGTGTTTTGTGTATGTGTAAGTCTTTGTGGTGTTAAACTCTTGAGTACCTGTTTGTTGGAAGAAGAGCACTATGTGGTCCCCTTTTCCCATTTGGTTCAGGGTCGGACACTTAGCTTGCTCCTGACCCTGAGCTCAGCTCACAACTTTGTACTTTGTCCTTACCATGTAGAAGTGTCATACCCAGACAGAATCACAGAATCACCGAATGGCAGCGGTTGGAAGGGACCTTCGGAGATCATCTAGTCCAATCCCCCTGCCAAAGCAGGTTCACCTAGAGCAGGTTGGACAGGAATGCAGCCAGGCAGGTTTTGAATATCTCCAGAGAAGGAGACTCCAGCACCTCTCT
Organism: Burhinus oedicnemus; assembly: GCA_008921705.1. Taxonomy (NCBI): domain Eukaryota; kingdom Metazoa; phylum Chordata; class Aves; order Charadriiformes; family Burhinidae; genus Burhinus; species Burhinus oedicnemus. Next base: position 2,451,855 of record VFFE01009207.1, read on the forward strand.
GGGCAGCCTGTTCCAGTGCTCTCCCACCCTCCTAGTAAAGAAGCTTTTCCTCATGTTGAGATGGAATTTCCTCCAGTTTGTGCCTGTTGCCCCTTGTCCTGTCACTGGGCACCACTGCAAAGAGTCTGGCCCCATCCTCTTGACACCCACCCTTCAGATGTTGATAAGCATTGGTGAGATTCCCTCTCAGTCTTCTCTTCTCCATGCTAAACAGATCCAGGTCTCTCAGCCTTTCCTCATAAGAGAGATGTTCCAGTACCTTGATTACCTTTGTAGCCCTCCGCTGGACTCTCTCCAGTAGTTCCCAGTCTTTCTTGAACTGGGGAGCCCAGAGCTGGACACAGTACTGCAGATGTGGCCTCACCAGGACAGAGTAGAGAGGGAGGATAACCACCCTCAACCTGCTGGCTACGCTCTTTTTAATGCACCCCAGGATGCCATTGGCCTTCTTTGCCACAAGGGCACGTTGCTGGCTCTTGGGTGACTTTTTGTCCACCAGGACTCCCAGGTCCCTCTCTGCACAGCTGCTTTCCAGCAAGTCAACCCCTAACCTGTACTGGTGCATGGGGTTATTCCTCCCTAGATGCAGGACCCTACACTTGCCTTTGTTGAACTTCATTAGGTTCCTCTCCACCCAGCGCTGTAGCCTGTCCAGGTCTTGCTGTATGGCAGCGTGGCCTTCTGGTGTGTCAGCCACTCCTCCCAGTTTTGTGTCATCAGCAAATTTGCTGAGGGTACACTCATGCATGTTGTTGATTAATATGTTGAACAATTCTGAAACCAGTCCTGACCCGTGGTGAACACCGCTAGTTACGGGCTTCCAACTAGACTGTGCGCCGCTGATCACAACCCTCTGAGCTCTGCCATTCAGCCAGTTCTCAATCAACCTCACTGTCCACTCATCTAACCCACACTTCCTAAGCTTACCCATGAGGCTATTATGGGAGACAGTGTCAAAAGCCTTGCTAAAGCCAAGGCAGACAATGTTCACTGCTCTCCCATTATCCACCCAGCTAGTCATGCCATCATAGAAGGCTATCAGATTGGTCAGGCATGATTTCCCTTGGTGAATCCATGTTGACCACTTCCGATAACCTTCTCTTCCTCTACATGCTTAGAGATGACATCCAGGATGAACTGTTCCGTCACCTTTCCAGGGCTGGAGGTGAGGCTAACTGGCCTCATTGGCCTGTAGTTTCCTGGGTTCCTCCTTCTTGCCCTTTTGGAAGACTGGCGTGACATTAGCTTTCTTCCAGTCCTCAGGCACCTCTCCTGTTCTCCATGACCTTTCAAAGATGATGGAGAGCAGCTTAGCAATAACATCTGCCAGACCCTTGCTTGTCCTAGTTAGATATTTTTGTACCTCAGTTAGATCCCCCATTCTGCCACTTCAAAGCCAGGTATTTTAAGCTGTTCATCGTAAGACATATCTACCATTCCTCAGTGTTAGTCTTCCTGATCTCCTCTTGGATCTTACCCAAAATGTGCATGTCCTCCTTTAAACTTGGTGCCTCAGCTGCAGTACACACTGTTCCCAAAAAAGGCCTGATGAGAGGAGGGCATTAAAGAGTGGTTTTATCATGTCTTTTGCTTTATGGACAGATTCACCCCCCTCTGCCTTCGAGCATTTACTTAGCTTTTCTTCCAGCTGTTACACGTGGAGTGAAGATGTACAAAGGGAAAGGACTTTACTGAATGTTTTAATTCTTCATTTCATCTGCCTGAATATTGGCTATGCTTTAGGAGAGTTCACCTCTGAAGGACACACCAACACCAGCTATTTATCTAGATTAATGCTCTCTATTTCAGTTTGCAAGTATATATCTAAACCCTAAATATCTGATTTAAATCCAATTTAAAAGTACAATTCCAGCTTGGTTTTCCCACACTTCTGCTCTCTCTCCCCATGTATCATTCAGTGCTGTCCTTAGCAATTAAAACATACTTTTAAGGTCATATATTTAGATGCCTTTTACAAAGACATACACATTCAAAAGATACATGTTTCCATACCAGGTACAGTGTGTCAAAAAAATGTGTTAGACTGTGGTACATGGGACAGAATCACAAGTGTTTATTTTGACAAGCCTAAAAGTGAAGATGTCTTAGTAAAAGTGAGAATTTTCTCATATTTTCTTCACACCAATATTCTACTCGGAAGTCGTACCTTGGGCAGCCTCAGCTGATTAAAACTGTCAGAGCAACGTAGAAGGTATGGGACTCCCTGAGAAGCCGTAGCACTGCATTGCCCTATAGCCATTATAGCGTAACCTGTGCACCCTTTGATGTGATTCTCCAAATGGATCACCAAAGTAGCTCTCTCCGAGCTGAATGTAAGATGTAAGCGTGCGCTGTCATCTCATTTTGCTTGTGGCCATCAGGATAGTCTCTTCCACTCGTGCTGATTTTTGTGGAAGACAGGAGAACCGCATCAATGTATTCGACTAAGAAGTAATCAGAATGGGTCTCCGATGAGGAAAAATCTGACTTCTGTATTTGAAATGTTCCCTTTTTTATACTTTAAAAGTTTTTCTTTGAAAAAGCCAAATTTGACCACTGGAGAACATGCAAGATATGAAAATACATTTGAAAGTTTCAGCAGAAGGTTTTTCAATATTTTCATAGTGCTTTTCTCCTCCCTTTTGTGGTGGGAGGCAGCTTGGGAGGGAAGGGGGCAGTTTAGGCAGCTAAATCTTTCCTCAGTTCAGAGTGTTGAAATGACTCCCTACCTACTTCAGAACTCCTGTTTCCCCAAAGTGCCTTTACCAAAAAGTCTGTTTCCAATAAAAAACGCTGGGCTCCCTGTACTACTAAGGGAGGGAGAGTCTGGGGGATGGATCAGTTCACCCTAGGGTGAAGACCAGCCTTTGATCGGGTGAATCTTTCCCTGAACTAATTGCACTGAGCCAAACCCTACTGGTTTTTAAGAACCAAGAAAATGCCTGCACTGCAGATACTTGAAGTTAGACAACGTTGTCTTAAAACAACTGACAACAAGAAGTTATGTGCACGCATTTCCACAATACAGAACAAATAAATTCCTACTTTATGTTTTTGGAGCTGTTTAGAGCTACTCCCCTTTTCTGCTGCAGGAAGCAAAAAGGCCTTATTTTAACGCCCCATGTTGTCCCTTCTTAATTTCCTATGCTTATTAACTGCTGCCAATTAGACTAGAGGATGGATGTGGTCTGAGAGATTCTCCAGTCCTTGTAATAAGCCTGTTGACCAAGAAAACTAGCAGGGTCCTGGATGCCCTTTCTTTTGGGCAAAGTGGGCTGGCAGATTGCTTCCTGGCTGTCCCCATACAGCCCAGCTGGGAAATTAACTTTCAGTATTGGCAGCATCAGATGTTCACAACTCAGCTGCCAGGCTTCTGAAATCATGAAATTGGGTTAAAATGGAGAAGATTAAAAATAACAATCTGCAAGATTCTTTTTCCTTGACTTCTGAGCTAAGGGAAGGATTTGACTTGTGTTGTCAAATGTTTCTTCTGACCCAACTTTTTTAAATACGTGTGAGATTTCTACCCAGCTATAGGTGGAGTTTCCAGAAGACTGCAGGCATCATGGATCTTGGAATTAATTTGTGGAAGTTTGGAAAACAGGGCGTTGTGATGATTGTGGTATGCATTGGCTTAAAAAATACCATCTTCCCAAACAAGGAAAAGGCCAATATAGTGTGACTTAGAGAAGCCATCAAATGACAAATCGTTTGCTAGCATGGCCAGCGAAGCAGAGGGAAGGACCCAGTGCCCACCACATTTAACAACTACTGTAGATGTAAAATCGAAGTTTGGAGGGTTTACTTTTTTGGCCCTGCAGATTTCCACTTAAGTCTCTAGGTTTTTGCACTTGTGTCTCTGGGAATGAAATTTCCACCTTGCTCCACACGTATGTATGTTGTTTATGAGAAGATGATTAACTGGCCTTCCAGTTTGGTTGGGGAGTCTGGTGGTGTTTTCAGCCAAGGACTTGTAAAGTCTGTGGGAGCTAGTAGGATGATGTCTAGTGGTTCTTGGTATCTTTTTATTGTTTTTGATGAATGTGTGATAGTCACATTTCTGTGTTAAAAAAAGGACATGAGAGCTCATGCTGATAGACTTAACCTAATGAATGATACCAAATATCAACTGCCTCGTTTTCTTGCTAGAGGGCTGCAGTTTAGCTGGCAGAATGGAGAGGAATTGGCAAATTGGACCGGCACCTTTAATTTCACGGATGACGGAGCAGTGAAGAGTGGCAGTGACAGAGGCACCAGGTACCAACACCGGAGGGAATGACTACAGAGATCTCTCTCTCTTTGTATGAACCACAAACGTGAGCACAGGCTGTATGAAAAATGACATTTGCAGTTTGCTTTGCCTGCTCAGTACTGCTCCCCATGGCGTAGAAGATGCCAGGGATGCCCAAGTGCTTTTTTCCCCCTTCAAGGCCTTGGGGCCATTTTGGAATATGCTACAAGCATCCATGCAGTACGCAGGGGTGTGACTTCTGTGTCCTGGCCTCTTCTATTTCCATTCCCCCACCAATGCCATGTGTCAACATGTGGCAGTGTGAGAGAGTAGGACTTGGGCGGGGAATGTCCCAACATGACAGTATTGATGCATGCAGAGCATATTGGAGAATCTAGCCCAAGGCTTTCTTTATAATAGAATATGTATTCTAAGAAAACATAGTTTAACTCGAAATCTTTCCAGGGCCTAGTAGGGGAAAAGTGTTATATCAAGACAAGATCGGAGTATTTAATTTATTTACACTGTTTTGAAAATGTGAGATGCACTGATGTGCCATTGCACTTTCTGTATTTATTAATTTGTAGTAGGATCCTTTTGATTCACATGTATCTGAAGGGTCATGAAGAGCCATGTGCGTAGTCAGGAAGCTGGCTGCAGTTGTGCCTAAAGAGCTCCATGGCTGTCGCGGGCCATCTGCGTAGATCCAGGTACAGGCATGGAGTATCTTCCTTGAACCTCAGTTGTAGAGGTTAAAAATCCTGAGTCATGTGTAGTATCAAGTTCAATAAGTAGCAGGGAAATCTTAAAAAGACTGTGAAGTTTAAAGAAAATATAAAATGAATTAAAAGAAGCTTACATTTAATACCTATGTATAAATAAAACTTTCTCTGGATAAATGACATATTTTATTTAAAGTGTTATAATTTTGGTAACCGTATGCCACTACAGCTCTGGAGCTGACAGCATTTCAAAGGCAAGCGGAAGTACGGAGTCTGACCTGCCAAAAATCATCCGGTCTCACTGAACCACAGCAATGCTGGAATTCCTGTTACGGCTCTTCACTGTAATGTGATCCTGTAGGAGTGCTACCCGCCGCTCGGCTGGTTTAACTAGTTAAGGTTCTTTATAAAAAGAACCAGCTAAAGCAGCAGTTTTTTGCTCAGGGCAAGGGAAGAATGGTTCATTCTATGTATGTATGTATGTATGTGCGTACATATGTGTGTATCTGTCTGTCTGTCTCTTGATCTCTACTTTTGTTGCCTTGTTTGTGTATGTGTCTGCTCTCTGTATAAGCAAAGTCTTCAGTTTAGGCGCTTGGCATGTAAAAGAACTGAATGTGGCACTAAATTTTCTTCTTGAAGACATGAGAGAATTAATAAATATAGATTTCCGCCTCTAGGAACCCTTGACAGAGACAGTTGAACCATCATTGATTGCAGGATGGAGAACCAAAACCCTTGACTGCAAAATACATGCTAGTTGTGAGGCACTGAACAACAGTACTATTCTCAATCTGTTTAGCCCCTTCAAAGACAAAGAGGTTCAGGATGCAAGTGTTTTTTTATACAAACAGGCTCAAACTGCACAAGTTAGGTATAAATTTCAAAGGTGATAAGACCAATAAAAAATGCAAATTTCAAAGTCTGTGTCATGTTAATGAGCGGGAAGCTGAAAGATGGGAATTTTGAGTTAGGGATAACTCTAGCTGCAACATAGATAGCGTGTTACAGATATTATTTATCCATTTGTCTACTGACCGAAAGTTGAGAATACAGGAAAATAGAAAAGAACTGTATAAATGTGGAGGTGAGACTGGAGGTGAGACTTTGTGGTGAGTAACTGCAGAGCTATGTCATAAATTGTTTAGTGTTTCCCTTTGATCACCTTTGTTACTGTGTTATCACTAGGCATCTCCTGGGAGTCTTAATCTGACACCCAACTTCAGGCTGTTGATATCAATTGAAAACAAGCCTTCCTCTAATGAATAATTCTTTCCACCAAATGGAAAACTTGCAGACTACATTTTACCGACCTGATTTTTCTTGTATATATTTACAGGTCTCCAGAGAGATATCTGAAGTGTGTGATACTAATTGTATGTCAGCATATGCGCAGTAAATACCTTTCATTGCATGGCTCTGCAGTTTATTGTGTATTACCACCTCCTTGTGAAAGGTTTGGTGTTTAAAGATATTAATTGAAATAGATATTAATGTGCTTTTCATTAGCTTATATCATTTATATATCTGTATGTATATAGATACATATTTATTCATACATATGTGGTATCAACCCATGTATATTCTATAATTACTCTTTATCTTTTAATCATGTAACTTAATACATGGTGTAGAGACATTGACAAATCATTCTGTAGGAGCGATTTATTAGATGGAAATGAAGGACTTCCAAAGCAAAGGCACATTGAGAGAATAAGTGCATTAGAATTGCAAGACAGCCAGACTTCACGAGAGTAGTGGCCTTATCAAAACCAGTGAACAGTGGAGATTAAACATTGCATGAAAAGATCAAGTAGGACAGAAATGAAGAATTTTCATGTTATCTGATTTCAGTAGAAACTGATTCAGACCTTAACTAATATACGAAGTTAAAGTGTGGCTTGCAATTGGAATGTTTTTTACTGTCCAAAGAGAGTTCATGACACAGTTTCAGAGAATGAGCCCTGCTCCAATTGCAGACTCCACTGTGCTGGAGTAACCAAGCTAACCAAGGCTTTTCATACCAGCGCATGAGACACTTCTTCAGATTGCATAGAACCAGTCCATGGAGATAAAAGCTAATGTCATGAGTTCAGCTCAGTATATGGTGCAACTGAGTGTGTGGATTATGTTTGTGGCATCTGATATTGCTGTGGGTAGATGCCTGACAGAGATCTCTATCTGCTGGGGCTTTTTGGGCACCAAAAGCTTCATTTCTGTTCATATTGCATTGCTGCAGGTCTTCTAGGTAGCACAGAAGTTGTGAATACTTGCAAGGAGTAAAAGTGGAACACTCCACAACTCCCCAAAGCCATGAGGATGTGTGCTTTCAAACCAAGGAGGACTAGATGGGCTGCAGACTCTTTGAAACACCCACTCAGATGCAGTGTCAACCAGTTGTCAAATACTGGCTCATTTTTGATTCTTATGTATCAGCCATTTCTTTCTACCTTTTGCTTTTTATCTTGTGCCAAGTATTATAAATCTTACAACATCCTTGTGGGGAATCAGGTAAAAGGTTCTGTCTGATGCTGGTTATGAGAAATAATATATGAAACTACTTCCTAGAGCCCTGATTCCTCTGTTCTCCTTTTAATATGTTTTGCACTTTACTGGGATTGTGAGTCTGCATGCTGAAGGCATTTTTTTTTGCGAAAAAGCTGCCTGAATGGTATGATGATCTATCTGCCATATTAGTTGGGTTATGATGATCTCTGCCACCTCCAGTCCATCTCAGCTGAAGATAAGGTTCAATGTAGGACTTAGGTGGTGAGACCACAGAAGCCTTTAATGGGCAAGAGGAGACGTGAGCTTTATACTTTTGGACCTGTCAGTTTGTACACTGAATTCTTCAGTATGACAAATCTAGAGCTTTGTGCCCAGTGGCTGCAAAATAGAAAATAAAATCAATTTGATTCGTCAAATATGCATTTTACAAGAATGAACATAAGGGCTTGAGACATCAGACCTCATTTGCCTGGACAGTAGCTAAGGTTGTAGCTAAGTCGTAGTGCTGAACTCCTCATACTAAAATCTTGAGAACCACAAAGGAAAAAAAAAGCCATTGCTTGCAATGATAAACTTAAATGTGTTTTTTGAGATGTTACTGATGTGTAAGTGTTGTCATGTGTTTTGTTATGCCTCCCAGGTGGTCATATGGATAACAACATCAGCAGCTTATTTCAATCAGAGTGATGGGAATGGGCTTGATTAAAAGAGCCAAACAGCAGTTTATTAAAAATTGGAAGAGTTCTGAAATGACATTGGTAAAATAGGACTCCCTGCAGCATACCCCACTGCTGCTTGTCAGGAGCCAATTTTGTTTTCATACAGTGGCTGTGGAAGAAAAGAAGCACCAGAGTCTCCCGCAAACTACGATTGAATATATTCTCCAATGGATCATTCTGGGGGTGATGCATTGTAGGGCTGTTTCTGCTTTACCTCTTGCTGTTACACCCACAGGTGTTTCAGTAGAACTGTACTATGCAGTATGTTAGACTGAGATTTTGGGTCCAGCGGACAGCTGAGAAGGGAGCGACGTGGCGTTGGCAGGGGTGGATGTTTGGTCAATTCACTCTGCTGATGTGGCGCTGGGCAGCAGACCTGAGCAATCCCAAATGATCTGTGTGCTGAGACGTGAAGACAGGAGATCAAAATCAGAATGGCAGTGAGCAGTCAGGGCCAGTTTGTCAGAAGCTTTCATAGTCGTGATGAAAACTATATCCTGGTAGTAGCACAGCTATCGTCTTAACTGTGTAAACTGTCTGTGAAGTCACGGGACCAGATCAAACAGGGAATCCAGGAAAGGAGCACCTCCGAGATATGATGGATGGATGCAGGTGCTTTTCTAAGGTTACTTGGGAGGTACATAGAGCTATCAATGAATTGCTTTTGAAGGACAGAAATATAAAAGCCACTCCTCTTCTGTGGAAGATCAAACTTACAAATTTAGGACTGGTTCATGGAAGCACTTTTGTGTTGGGTTTTGGTTTTTTTTTGGGAAAAATCTTTAATTTGGAAGACAGGCAGGGTATCTTGGGAAACTGCCCTTGTCTTGGTGGATGGACATTTCTGATGCCATCTATTATCAAAACTCAGAAAAACTTGTGACACTGTAAGGAGACAAATCTAGCCAAACATTTCAAATAACCTAGGTGGATGATCAAGAGGGTGATGAGTTAATAGCTTTTAACCTCAGCTACATGAATCTCCTGGGAAGCGTGAGTCCCTGTACAAGAATTCCAGCTCCTGACTTTTGCTTGATTATTCTGGTTCTTCTGGAAAGAAAGCCAGCCTTGAACTAAAGATGTCATTTCTATCTTTAGCTTCCAGGCATTGGATACTATTTTTCCTTGCTTCACTATATTGAAAAGCTTCCTGCCGCTAGTAATTGCTTCCTGGTGCCATGTCTCCCTACTCGGTCACCATATGTTTAATTTAAGCTTCATACGCCTCTCATGCTTTTTGGAACCCAGATATTTTCTGCAGGTCCTTTCATAACTCTTGCTAGTGTCTCAAACCCTCAGACTTGAAATATCAGAACTGGATGCAGTAATTCAGAAGAGATATTACCATATAAGTATACAAAGATGTATGACTGTTTTCTCTTGCTTATATTTTCATTTTTTTACATGTCACAGTTTGTAATGACACATTTTATTCCTAGCTACAGCCACGTACTGAAAGTTCATGATTGGTTAGACACCTACTACATCTAGTAGCATTGGAGATGAAGACGGTAAAAGATTTAAACCAGTTAATGCCAGTGACGTTGACATCAGCAGGTGGTAGCCAGGAGGAATGTGAACCATCTATTTTTGTATTTGTTGTTCCCAAGGAGGAGGTAGTCAATTAGTTTCACCAACCTGTATAAGAGAGGACTATTGCTTCTCTAACCTCCTTCTTTGTGCCCACAGCACCTGCTCTCTCAGTTCAGTCTTTCAAGCACCATCCTGGTGTGGACAAGTCAACAAAGGCTCGCAAATAGCAGAAACAACACATGCAGCAATGTGAATTTTTTTTTTGTGCCACAGCCCTAGTGAAGTGTAAATTCATCTAAGGGCATCAGACATTTCTGCTTCACTTGCCAATTCTCAAAGCAGGGGGATCTTATTTAACACCGGTATGTCCACAGGTGTTTCCTTTTGCAAGATGTAATATGAAAGGTCATTATGATTTCCATCAACTTCAGAGGCTGCTCTTGTTCTTGGTGGTAATCGTGTAGTCTAGAGAGTGTCTATGACAGCAGAGCCCAAGCTCCCTGTTCCTGCCTGCCACGGACTTACCTGTCAGTCAGCCTCTACATCAGCTTCTTTATCTGCCAAATGGGGATCGTGCCTTCCAAACGGGGTCAAAATAATCTTAGGTGAAGATGCCACACAAAGTGGCAGGATGGACTCTTTGAGGGAAAAAAATCACTGTATCGATGTCAGGCACTTAAACCTTTTGACCAAATCTTGTCGTTTTTGATGGTGTCACATAGAAATATTAATAGAAGGAAAGGCTAGTGGGATTTGGTTGCTCACCCACAATGGGCTCTCTGATGAAGTCAACATCTAGTTTTCTATGCTCTATAACCATGATATGTTCCACCTCAGCAGTATTTTTGCTATGAGGCTCTGAAGATCCCATACTGGCCTTGCCAGATGAACGTGAGTCCCCGTGTGCTTTGGGGAGTGTGCTCAGGCACACTTGCAAGGTTCCTGAGTAGGGAAGGTGAATCTAGACCCAACGTTGGCCATGGATCTGCCCATACTGATGAGTGCAAGCACTGCTAATTGGACAGTTCTCTTAATAAGTATTTTGCAGAAGCGTGCAGGGCTTGTTTCATTTATTCTTATTTCTTAGTCACTGGGTAATGTATATTTTTGGAAAGATCTTTGTTTTTCCTGCAGGGTAGGTGGAATCCTTCCTGCGATACTCTGCTCTCTTGCAGCATAAGTGCTACAGCCTCACTGCGAACAGTGCAGATCTGGCATCGCAGGAACAAGCAAATGGGAAGGTGTTTTTTGCAGGACAAAACGGTCCTGTTTAAAAGATGCCTGACAATTACACTCAATTGTGTTTTAAAAACTTTGTTCAATATATCAGACAACTCAGTGCCTCAATCCAAGCTCACTTGAAGGCAGGATTGAAGTCTCAGGCTTTTTAATTCATGTAGCATGATCAAGAAAAGCTTGCTTTTGATCAAAGCAGAAGCAGCCCAACTGCAGATGATCAAAGACCTAAGAGTTAGCTGGTATACTGGGAAACCAAATCTGTCTCTCACTAGCGAGCTCAGTAAGCTGCTCAGCTGGAAGTGAGGTTGCAATGGGAGACTTGAAGGGTGGAAACGAAGAAAGTCTCAGTTAGTCAAAAATGGAAAATTGCAGAGTGAATAGCATCTAATTTCTGGGCATTCAGTACTGAGAGCCATAAAAAAAGAGTCCTCTCTGAGCACTTGCAGCTTGTGTGGTGTTCACATACAGGATTTGATCCTGGAAAAATGTTGTAAATTTGAAAGCTACAATTGACCTGAATGGATGTAGAGCCGTGAGTTGTGTGTAGTGCGTGGTACTCTGGGAAAATGCAATCCTGCGTGCAACCGTGTTGTTTGTTGTGATTCAGTTATAGTTGTGTTCCCTGCTGCAGAGAATCATCAATTCTTGTGTTGGTTTTCCTGTAGACTTGTGATCTTTCAGGGAAAAAAGTTATTTAGATTTCAGCAGGGGAAACAAAGGCAATTCAAGGAGAGGACATTCTGGCAGTGACATATCAACTCTGTTTTATAGATATAAAACATGACTGTCATTCGTGTAAAGCTGAAACACAGCCCTTTTCTGTAGCAAAAGGAGTAGCGTAGTCAGGTTTGTCACTTATCACTAATCAAGAACATAAATCAAAATAAACTGCACTACACCCTTGCTTCTTAGCTGGATATCAGACTGAGGAAGATGATGGGGAGGACAGCTTCCATTTGTGCTAATTAAGCGTTCTGACAGGCAAATGTGTCTTTGTTCACGGGGAACTATGTGGTTCAGAGTGGGAGTTAATAGGCAGAAGCAGTACTCAGAGCCCAGGGAGTGGGTGAGACTGATGCTTCCCCTGGGAGAGCGCGGGGGGCTGGTCTCCAAACACTCCCAGCAGGACCAGACCCTGCCGAGCGGAGGAGCTGGGTTTCAAGAACATCTGCGGGGGCTGAGGGAACCCATGTTCCTTGTGCGAGAGCCCGCTGTTGTGCAAAAGCTGTATTCTGGGAAAGTACAACGTGAAGCCCTTCTGCAGGAAGAGGTTGGCCGGTGCTCCAGGGAGCTGCCTCTGCTAATTTGCTCGGTGTCTGTAGCAGAAGGGGGATTGCTGTGAAATAAATAAATAGCATGAACACTCTGGTGAGAAAGAGAGGAAACTTTTTTTTTTTTAAGTCTATTGACCAGATACCGTCGTGCAAATTCCTTAATGCTGTTGTAGCATCATTAATGCTTGCAGCCTAAGTGCTGCAGCATCAGTAGCATTGACACTAAGGAGGCTTAGTGTCTGGCTGGCTGCTTCAGGTGTGGTTCAGGGCTTATGAATGACAGCCCAAGTGATGATTATTCAGCAGCTCAGGCCACCCCATGGCCAGTAGCATCTTCTCCCCATTTGATCCAGAAGTGACACCACCACTGGTGTCCCCTGCCTTTGCTGCAGGTGGCACCTATGTGTCCCATCGGCAGCGTGTCATCCAGCCTGTTTCACAGGTCCTCCCTCTGCACTTCCACAAGGTGCCAAGTGGTGAATTTGACACTACCAGTGACTCTGCTGGAAAAGCTGGAGCTGTTGTGAGAGTTAGAGGCTTGCAGGACAGTCCTGTGCTTTTCAGAGGTGTAGGCTAATGGAATAACTCTCCTACAAATGCAATGCTGCCTCATGGATTTCCTTTCAGATCCAGAAGTCGTTTATTTTTTACCTAATCCTTTCCTCCTTACCCTTCTGCCTCTTTGGTAACACATCATTTTTCCTTTCTGTTTTTGGTTTGTGGACTGGGTAAATGGGCAGTGATCAAAGGGAATGGCTGGGACTCAGGAAATTTAATCTCTGTTTCATAAAATGTCATCTTTGTCTCTAGGGCCACAGGCTGAAGCCAGCTTTCCCCTGCTGTGGCATTCCCACGTGATAGGATGTGCTGCTTGACGTCTGAGCTGCAGTTCTCTAACTTAGCAGCAGAGCCAGAATTGCGCAGGAAAGATCAAAATGCATGTTAATCTAGATTTTTGCCATTCTTATCGGTCCTGAGGCACATACAAGGTACTGAAATCCAGTGTAGGTGAAAGGCGAGGATGAGTCGGATAGCCATTGCTATCCCCCTTATGCCCAAAGAGATAGGAGTGGTGTGTAATGTGCTGAGTGTTGCGTGGGGGTGTATACCTGCCTCCAGCGTAGAACATGCACATTCAGGGTCCCAGTCTCGTCTGACTCAAAGAACCAAAGTAAAGAACGGATATCGCAAAATATGGTAAGAAAAAGGAGGATTGCAGAAGGACAAAAAAGTTTTCCGGACCGGTAGTCAGAGGGGACTCCTTCACTGCCGTAAAATGTTGCGAGCAGCAAGAAATCCTATGGTGTTGGCTCCACAGAGAGAGATTGTAGTTTAGTTTTGGAAATTTCTCTGGAGTACATCCACACAGGGCTTTGGTGTGGTGCAACCAGCTGAGCTCTTCATCCAGTTTCAGTTGGAGCGGCTTTCAAAATGCACAAGTTGCTCAGCTCCAACTCAACAAGCCAAGCGCGCAGGAGATGTGCCAGTGCAATGGATTTCAGCGACTCTTTAGTAAAGGCTGAATGTCCAGGTGAACGATTGAGTTGGAAGGAGAGCCCAAGCCTTTTGGTGAGAGACCAGATGAAGGTTCAGGTTACATGAACTTTATCTCCCTTCTGGAGGTTGAGGGAGGCTTTTGCCAGATTTGTCACTGATTATGGAGGTTTTTAAATACATAATTTCCTCTACAAAACTCATAAAAATATATTTGTTGCCTGGAAGACTATGCAAACACGTTTCCAAATAGTCACATTTTTTAAAGATTGCTGCGCTATTGTTTTTTTTTCTGGCTGTAGTCAGTTTACTTCTTTATTGGGAATTTATGATGTTCTCCTTCTGCCTTCTAGGCATGGCCTTCTTCCTTTCAGTCTCAAAGCTTGTTCCTCTCACTGGATCACTTAAATGGTTGGTTTGGGATTTGGCAAAGCTGAGGTGGTGAAAACCTCAGGGAGAGGTGAAAGAAACACTTCTTAAAGCAGCACTTGACAGGATAGAAACGTCCCCAGTCGGTAGCAGATTGCTTTGGAGAGCTCTTTGGCTTTTGCAGTCGTGTACTATAGTCCTTTTCTCTCTTCTACAGGTTTATCTCTTCCCCGCTTTATCAGATTGATTGCTGGATGTACTTACAAGGCAAAATTCAGAAGCTGTTTGCTTTTAGATGCTTCTGGCCTTTGGAGGCCCTGTTGGAGACACCTGGAGATGTTTCCTGGACAATCTCCCTTCCTACAGTTCCCCTGGGAGGTGTGAACGCTTAGCACTTCTCCAGAAGAGATCAAACTTTGCATCTCCCAAAATTTTGATATTAACTGTAAAGGTGAACTACTAAGGAAACTAACAAGGCTTTGCTACTTAAGAATTATATACTCAGAACTGAACAGACATTTGGGTCAAACATGAATTTTGATGTGATTTTAAAATGACACAAACCCAAAATATTACGTTTCCAATGATGGTTTAAATAAACCAGGAATATTGTATTTTTCTTTCATATTGAAAATTCAAAAGCTAGTTTGGAGTTACAGCCTCGTGAATTCTGAGATTTTAAAGGATCCGTCAAAATAACTTGCTCTAGCCTTGGTCATAATACCTATTCCTCCAGGTCGTCTGCTGGTATTTCTTCATTATGCTCATAACTGCTGTATGGTATGCGCAGTTCTTAGGTATTAGGTTTTAATACAGACATCTAATGATAAGTGGTAAAACTGATACAGAGCTTGGTTTAAACCCTAAGTCTTTTTTGTCATTTCAATACGATGCCACTGAATTCACTGGCCAGCCTGGGCTTTCTCTGGCCCCTAAACATGAGTATCTACCATTGTGTTTTGTTTTTCCCTTCCCTCCAGTCTGATGGCTAAGGTGGAGGTATTTAAACAAAAAAATAAATATTTATGTCTATATTTTAATTAAGAATAGCACTGTCACTTGTGATGTGTCTGAGCATTCAAATCCTTTTGTTCTCAAAACCATCTCAAATTTTTTGAGAACAAAATCCCAGCTTCAATCCCAGCTTGCCTCTCTCCAAATATACAAAAGAGTAAATCCCAATGAAAAGCTCAGTTGTGTGGAGCTATGCAACAGTCTCCACAGACAAGATGCAACCTCCAGCACTTTGCTTTCCAGCTAAGAGCAAAATTTAAGGTACTGGTTTTTAAACTCTCGGCACATTCAGACACCCAAAGGATGGGAACAGTGTTCCTTAAGTGATCAGTGCCTTTTCCCTGACTTTCAGGGGCAGCTGTCATATGGTGACTGCTGGAAAAGGTAGCTGGTCCTTGTTAGTGTCTACAAGATAGATGAACTCTTGTAGAGATGGACAAACTGGACATGGGTGTCTGTTCTACCGTCAGCAACGACATCTGTGTTTTCCTGTGAAGTAATAACCAGCCTATGGGCCAGACAGTGTAGTCTCAAGTTAAGCAGAAATCATAAATGACAACTTTAAGCAAATTTCTGTGGATGTGTAAGATAAGTATTCCAGTCTAAGGCTTATTTATAATCTTTTTTTTCTTGTCCTTCTTCAGATATTTTGAGTTTTATGAAGGGCCTTTGGAATACAACTCTACCAAATGCCTGGAATTACGGCAGGACATCATTGAGGTGAAGGTTTTGTCTATGTAAGTATGAATGAATGTTTGCTAAAAGGTTACTTTTCAGGTGGGATGAAAATGATAACGTACAATAAGATCGTCAGAGATGCAAGGCTCAAGAGAGCCCATCAGTGGGGATCTCATCAGGGATTCCTGCGGTTTTCTTATATAGAATCGTGGAATAGAATCATAAAATCGTTTTGGTTGGAGGAGACCTTTAAGATTATTGAGTCCAACCGTTAACCTAGCACTGCCAAATTACCATTAAACCATGTCCCTCAGCACCACATCTGCACATCTTTTAAATACCTCCAGGGATGGTGACTCCACCACTTCCCTGGGCAGCCTGTTCCAATGCTTGATATGTTCAAGTAGTGACATTTGAATTTGATCTGAGGTCTGTTTGAAAAAACTGGAAGCTTTTCACACAGATAGAGGCATTTTGGTCAGGCCCAGTATCACAATTTGGAATTAAATACAGTGTTTGTAATATTATTTGTAATATTATATTCTATGTCCCCTACTCAGGGTAACCAAAGAGTAATAACAGCCAGACTGACTCACAGCAAGTGTCCATCTAGCTTAAGGCTCTGTCATTGACAGTGGCCAGTAGTGAAGGGTACGAAACAAAGCAAAAAGGTTAGCCCTTCCAGATAACAAATACTGGCATGGGGACTTGCTGAGTGGTAGGTGGTGACCAGACTATGGTGGTCAGAGTGGACAATAGACCTCTCTGTTAATTTGTTTAGTTCTTTTCTGAGCCCATTTCTACTTTTGACCTCCACAATTTCCTGCAGCACTGAGTTTCACAAGTTAATAACACTCACTAAAAAGTAGGAAAATGCAATTCTGAGAAATAATACAATATCTGTATTTTGTCTTTTGTGGTCCAACGTGCACGTCAGGAAACTAATGAGTTGAATGAGGTGCATCCATGAAGCCACAGAGATGAAATCAGGCAAAAAAATGACGTTGCCGGTGGAACTCATTGGACAGAGAAAAGCAGGGTATTTTTGTGTCGCCCTTTTGCATTTTCAGCATTGCACTGAATTTAGGTGCCTAGATTATGCCTAATCCCTTACCATATCTAAAACCCGTGGTTTAGTAGTCTTACTGACAATCCGCAAGGCTTATTATGGTCTGTAAAATGCACTGAGAATCTTGATTGAAAGTGCAGCTATAAAAGTGCATAGCATTAAACAGTCAGGGCTGCAGCAAATACAATTTGTTGGTCCAGGTCTGCATGAATTTTGAGCATGTCTTCCTTGCTGACTTTGTGCACAGGAAAATGTAGGTTATGTCCTTGTCTTCTGTATTTGGTACTGGGTGAAGGATACACGAGTAACAGCTTTGCACTGCTTGCTGACTTGCAGTGCTTAAAAATAAATAGAAGGGGTGAGATTGTGACACTTCTGCCAATGATCTGTTGAAGACGGGGAGTTTTGGATTGCTTGTCTGCATAGTTATCCGATGGTACAGAGAATTACTCATCCCTCTTCATCTTATCCGACGGCACATAAAAGGTAGTGGACTCCTACTCAGCTGGATAGAGTTAGCCTTACTTTTACGATAGATGCCATTTGACATTAAGCTCTTTTACGATGCCGGGTTCTTCTGATGCGCTTGCTTCTTTCTAATGCACTACATTTCCAAAGTCAGCCCTTACGGTAATGGAAGATTTCCAAGTTAATGTGCTCTGGTGGGCTACAGAAAGTACAATATGACCTAATTCCTTCCTGTAACTTTCACAGCCTGGGAAATCCTAAGTTCTACTCACTTTAAATATATAATTATCTTAAAAGTCTTTGCTTTATTCAAACATTCAAAGCCCTCAAGCCTGAAGAGAACTCATTAAGGCCTATCAATCTTGAAGAAATCTCAGACTTAAAAATTTCCCAGCCAGATTATGACATTGCTCCTGGCTCTAGATACTTGCAAGGCCTTCGTTATCTCTGTTGTCCAAATACAGAAGAGTATGTATGAACTCTTAAGGCAGAATTGATTGGAATTGATGATATCACCAAAAATGTGTCATCCTGTATCAGCCTAGTGGAAGTAGGAGTGTCATTTTTTGATATAACTAGAAGTGTATTTATTAACAGAGAGAGAGGGAGAGATCCTTATGTAAAGAGCTTTTCATGTCTTCTTACCATCACAGATGCTTATCCGTACACATGTGCTATTGCAGTTTATAAAATGGATTTACCAACGGTACTGTTCTGTAGGATCTCATGGCTTAACATACACTCGCCAAAATATAATGGTAGTTGGCCAAATTATCTGAAATACCCTCTTTTCCAGTCGCCCCTCTGCTGGGCCATTCTGCTAGGTGCAACTTTTTCCCCCAAAGCCGCTGTAGTTGCCAGCCATTAGCTTCCTAGCAGACTGTGGACAGACTTTGGTACAGTAGATGCTTCTTGCTCAATATTTTTTATCCTGAAGAAATGGAAAATGCCTATCAGGGAGTAGAAATCAGTCCCAAATATCTGGAGCTCCGTCAGTACCTCTGCATACGTGGCTTAGGGTTGCTATGTGTGAGCAGAAAAAGAAATAAAAATGATAAATTTTACACTGATAGACTGACTGGTTTGCCCTATCAAAAGCCTTCTACAATGGTACCCTGGCTGCAGCTGTTTTAGGAAATTAAGCCCTTGTAATAAAGTGAATTTTTTTTCTTTCTTTTCATCTTTTAGGGTGAAACAAACTGAATTGTTTGACAGATGGAAGAGCCTACAGATGTGCAAATGGGAGATGAATGTCACAGAAGCTAATTTATTCAAGTAAGAATGGTCCACATTAATGAGGCTGAGTAAGATTGACTTTAGTTTGAGTTTAGCTTCCTGTAGAGAGATCAAACTTTCATATGGATAGCAAGACTAAGCATTATAACACTGTTACTGTTGGGAGTACCGTCCTTTTGAATAAATACAGACTTTTTTCTACTTTAAAAAAGTCAACAGCAAGAGCAAAAGAGAGCTCTTCTGGCATGTGGGACAGTCTTCCCAGGAAAGACAGGGAATTTGGTATGGGAAAGACTTTTCCAGGTATGATGGCACACATAAGGATGGGGCCAAAACCTAATGGCTGCACCTACTACATCAACCTAACTCTCTGGTAGTGTAAAATGGTCATATCATTGGTGACACTGCAAATTTGGCCTACAAAATACTGAAACTGGATTTTTTCTGTGGTGTGTTAGGTACCATCAGACCTTGTTTATCACTTCCTTTTTTTTTTTTTTTTTCTAATGGCTTCTCAGCTATTACTCTTTGGCTATCTAGAGGTTTTTTTGGTCTTCGGAGACCTCTGCAGTTTGTTTCTGTAGTACTCTGTCTTTCTTCATGCGACTTCCTCTTTGCTGAAGGTCCTCCATGGTCCTTTCAAGGTAGAACTTTTGAAATTGATCTTGTGAAGGCAATAGTAGAATGAAGCCAAAACGATATTTAAATGTTGTATATTAGTATTTTCAAGGGCCATATTTGAGTAGGTCTAGAGAAGCCACATTTTTTTGGAGTAAGTGGAATATAGACTGGTTCAGTCTGTAAGTCACTGGCATGATTCAGAGCTGTTGCTTATAATAAGGCCCCACAACTTTCTCCCAAATTCTCTTGCATGATTCCAGGAAATAGCTGTCACAAGTTAATGAGAGAATGTGAGAATGCATGTGCTGAGTTAGTCATGAACATCTTTAAAAATAACTAATTGTTAGTCGCAGGCTCGTATCAGTTTTTCCAACATGAGCTCCATATACAAGGTTTTGTAGGGTTTTTTTAGTATATTTTTTTCTGGAAATTACTTGATGAGCAATTATCAGAGCCCATTTTGAAGACAAGAGCCATTCAGGATTAGAGCCTACTATCTTAAAGACTGCTTGGAGAAAGAGAACTAATGATTGTGCCCAGAGTGCACGGAGCACGTTGAAGTATGGAGGCCAGCCCAGAGGTGGGAGCAATGAGAAAGGACTATCTAAAGACCATCAGGAAGACCATCACTCTCTCTCAGGCCACCAACACCAGCACGTTAAGCACGTCTTTGAGAAAAAAAAGAGATGAAAGACGGGTTGCTGGCTATACCTGCCTGACTGATATATCACTGCTTAAGAAACTCCCACTGGCACCTAAGTGTAATGTAACCTTTGTTCGCTGGTTACAGGAACAATAATCACGCTAGTCATGAAAAAAAATAAAGAAGTTCAAAGTCTATTTCATTGTTGTCTTACGGGACAGAGACTTCAGTGTGCGAGTGTGTGGGGAAACTGTAGTCCCTTAAAAGCAGACCAAAGTCTCTGAGCTTGGAGGTATACTGGTAGGAGGCTAAAAGGAGGTGGTCTAACAGCACGGAGTTGTGGGCTTTCAAACTTTGTCAGTTATGGACCATCTGGTGAGATGGGGAAAATCCAGCAAAAGTTAAATGGCAGCTACTTAATCAGCAGGGAGGGAGGAAACACAAAAATCACACTAGCTTTTGTCTCTGTAGACTAAGAAGAACAGTTTCCTTGACAGTCTTCGTCCATTGTATATCAGACAGTTACAATAAGGAACATGCCTCTGAAGCACCAGTTGGACATTAGAGGAGAGACCAACATCTCTTTCAATTCCTTGATGCAGAACTAATGAAGAGTTTTTTCATATCTCACATATCACAATTCAATCCCACTACCTGCTTGTAATTATTTAATGATTTAGTTATTAGAAATTATTCATTGCCTTATTCAGTCTCAATTGCTGCCTCGATCTGATCATCATATTGTGTCATTCTGCGTGAGTCAAGTATATAACGGTAATTGGACATCACTGAAATGTTTGCATAATTCTGTATTTGCTTTCTGGTGCTTGTAATGAAGCCCATAAAGAAGACTGGCTTATTCTTCCAACTCATAATGAGGCCACATACCCAAGAGGCAGAGTATTTAATCTAGGTTATTTGAGAGCCATTTGGCCGTGTCTTCATGTTTGTGCATTTGCCATGACATGTATTTTTCATAAAAGGTATAAGATGCATTGACTGAGAAACAAACTGGCTCTGGAGTAAGAGTAAGCTGAAGTCAGGGCTTTCAGTGCCACCAGTAAAAGGAGTAAAGCATTCAGGGAAGGATGGGAGCTAAGAAATGGATCCCTATTTGAAAAACTGCTTTTCCTATTTACATTTCATATCTGAGCTGAATGGGTTTTCTCTCATGCCAAGAATCTTATTTTTGAGATTTCAAAGCAGTTCTTGTTTCCATTGGAATACCTGCCATTTTGGCCATTTGTCTGAGCCATGACCAGGCTCCCTGGCACCCATCTGTCGGGACCATATCACCTTCCTGATGCACATATGTAAGATCAAAGGCAAAACGAACACCTTTAAAAGTTTTTTTGTAATCAAAGTTTGCTGTGCTCCACGGTATTCTGGTAAGCAGGGTAGTGTCTTTAGGTATTGCTGTGCTTATGTCCCTACCCTGCCAAGCTTCCACGTCCCCAAATGAATATTTTAACCCTTGCGTTTCCTGCCCAGTGATAAGTAAATAATTTCCAGAAAGTGAGAAACCTCCTAAAGTGGAGAGGGACTAATTCATTAGGATGGTTTCCCCAGGATACTGGGGGCAGAAGCTCAGCTTTAGGGTCTGGAGCAGGGCAGAATTTGCACATGTATTTCCTGCAGCCTAGAAGAGACACATACAGGGATCTCATATCTTCTGTATTTATTTATTATTTGTTTGGTTGGTTTTTGTTTTTTATCATAAGTTCTAAATCAAGGAAAATTTCACTGAATCTGGAATTTTCTAAAAGAAAATCCAGTAAACCACCATTTTACCCCTTCTACAGCTGAAAAGTTTCATTTTGCTGAAAAATGCCTTGTTAGGAATAACAGTAATTGCAAATCCTAAAGCATGCCATCAGCTCCTTGATCTTATTTCTCTCTTTTTCATTTTACAGGTCTACTTTATCGAGGTGTTGTAATGCCCCTGCCTTTCTGTTCACTACCCAGAAAAATACTCCCTTGGGAACTAAACTGAAATATGAGGTGGACACTAGTGGAATCTTCCATATCAACCAAGAAATCTTCAAAATGTTTCCAAAGGTGCCTCATGCCTCTGTCCGTTTACCGAATCAACTTCACTCTACTTGCTGCATTAGATGCTATCCTATAGCTAAGCGTTTAGCAGTTGGCTGTTTGACATTTCTACAAACTTCATTGCTTATACTTTGAAAGTGTTTATTTTTGATACAATATTTTAGCTAATTATCCTGTTTTCTAGTGGTCATCAGCTGTATTATGCAATATATATATATTTTCATGCAGAACATTACTGATCTAGCAGGAAAGTGGCTAATGAAATAACTTAAGAAAGCTGAATAAAAGAGGCACTTACTGATCCGAACTTTTTGAAGTACCATAGTCACATACAATAAATCCAACATGTGGGTAGGTC
>VFFE01009207.1:2477294-2544641 GCA_008921705.1 Burhinus oedicnemus
TGAAAAACTGCTTTTCCTATTTACATTTCATATCTGAGCTGAATGGGTTTTCTCTCATGCCAAGAATCTTATTTTTGAGATTTCAAAGCAGTTCTTGTTTCCATTGGAATACCTGCCATTTTGGCCGTTTGTCTGAGCCATGACCAGGCTTCCTGACACCCATCTGTCAGGACCACATCACCTTCCTGATGCACATATGTAAGATCAAAGGCAAAACGAACACCTTTAAAAGTTTTTTTTGTAATCAAAGTTTGCTGTGCTCCACGGTATTCTGGTAAGCAGGGTAGTATCTTTAGGTATTGCTGTGCTTATGTCCCTACCCTGCCGAGCTTCCACGTCCCCAAATGAATATTTTAACCCTTGCGTTTCCTGCCCAGTGATAAGTAAATAATTTCCAGAAAGTGAGAAACCTCCTAAAGTGGAGAGGGACTAATTCATTAGGATGGTTTCCCCAGGATACTGGGGGCAGAAGCTCAGCTTTAGGGTCTGGAGCAGGGCAGAATTTGCACATGTAGTTCCTGCAGCCTAGAAGAGACAGGTGCAGGGATCTCATATCTTCTGTATTTATTTATTGTTTGTTTGTTTGTTTGGTTGGTTGGTTTTGTTGTTTTTTTTGTTGTTTGTTTTTTATCATAAGTTCTAAATCAAGGAAAATTTCACTGAATCTGAAATTTTCTAAAAGAAAATCCAGTAAACCACCATTTTACCCCTTCTACAGCTGAAAAGTTTCATTTTGCTGAAAAATGCCTTGTTAGGAGTAACAGTAATTGCAAATCCTAAAGCGTGCCATCAGCTCCTTGATCTTATTTCTCTCTTTTTCATTTTACAGGTCTACTTTGTCGAGGTGTTGTAATGCCCCTGCCTTTCTGTTCACTACCCAGAAAAATACTCCCTTGGGAACTAAACTGAAATATGAGGTGGACACTAGTGGAATCTTCCATATCAACCAAGAAATCTTCAAAATGTTTCCAAAGGTGCCTCATGCCTCTGTCCGTTTACCGAATCAACTTCACTCTACTTGCTGCATTAGATGCTATCCTATAGCCGAGCGTTTAGCAGTTGGCTGTTTGACATTTCTACAAACTTCATTGCTTATACTTTGAAAGTGTTTATTTTTGATACAGTATTTTAGCTAATTATCCTGTTTTCTAGTGGTCATCAGCTGTATTATGCAATATATATATATTTTCATGCAGAACGTTACTGATCTAGCAGGAAAGTGGCTAATGAAATAACTTAAGAAAGCTGAATAAAAGAGGCACTTACTGATCCGAACTTTTTGAAGTACCATAGTCACATACAATAAATCCAACATGTGGGTAGGTCTGATGTTTTGGGGGCATGATTATTTTGTAATTCATATTCACAACGACTGACTATTTTTACACTTATTTCTGTTTGCAGATTATCTGTGAACAGGCTGCCCAATTTTTAAATATATTCATCATAATGATTATTCAAAAACTTTTCAGCAAATAATCCTGAGGACCGTTCAAAGTTATAACCAGTGGGCAATTCCCGTTGCACATAGTGACTGATGTGTAGGAATGGGCTTATGTGACTACTGATTTATCATGGGGCACACCTCATGAATTTAAAATGGCATATTTGGAGGGGATAACTGAAATTTATCCCTTTCAGAAAGTCAGAAAAATATTCAAGTGAAGTACTTAAACTTGTGTCATTGAAGTTGTCCTTCAGGGTCTAACCATTTTTAATCTGTTTGCTTTCGGAGCACTACTAAAAGGTAGGGTAGGGCTGTTATCGAAACGTGCACATGGGGATCTGGGGCAGAGGAGGGGAAAGGCTCAGATCCAGGAAAGCGCTTTGGCATGTGGAGATGTGCAAAGAGTGAGTACATCTAATTCTAGGAATATTATCCTCAAACCCCTGCCTGATTGTGGAGATGAATGCATGAAAGTCTAGATGCCTACACTCTTCCTAGGAGTGTCCTATAGCTGCTGTTGTATTTATCCAGGTATGCCCTGAGGATGCTTTGCAGGCTCTATCCCATGCCAAAGTGCCTTTGGGATTCACTGGGCAGCAGCTATGTGGCCAAAGCCACCCTCTGCGTAGGAGCAGGGCTGCCGCATGGCAAATGTAGGAGATAAAGGGCTGAAAGGATGGGAGCAAGGCTGTAAGGGCAAGAGACTTGTGCTGAGTGCAGAGACCTGGCTTCTGATCTCCCCTTCAGGACTGCCGAGGCATTTTGTGTTAAGGAATCGCTGGATAAAGCACAGACAACTCCATAATGCCTCTCTGTTAGACAGCGGCTGCTTTTCTCAGACAGGTGTAATTGCGTGCCCTTTTGCCTCATGGCTTATGAATGCTGTGGAAAGATCCTGGGAGTAATCACCTAGAAATGGCATGCCACTATCGCATCTCTCTGTAGTTTGCGGCATGAAAATTATTGATAAAATATGTATGGACCAAAACGAGCGCTCTCATGCTTACATAAGCCCATCTCTCCATATTCATAAGGTGTAGCGCGGCGCAGTTCTGCGTCACAACCCTCTCACCCTAACGGCCCAGTTCTGTTCTCGGAGACGTGGTATTCACTCTCTCTGGCTTCAGCAGCAGCTGCATGTCAGCATATGAAGACAGGATTTTGCCCAAAGATTACAGAAAGATGCGTCCTACACAAGTCCAAAAATGTGTCTGACCAAAGGCTCTAATAATCATTAATACTATTAGTACAATTAGTGGTAGCAAGCACTAAAACTGGGGCTATGTTCTGATAAATAGCTGTAATGTGCTGTCTGACTTAGAGAGACTTCTTGGGCTTTACTGGCTGCTCCGGAACTATGTGTGCAGACTTCTCAAAAGCAGGACATCAGAGCCTGAGGAGTGAGCAGTTTGCAGGTAGCTCAGAAGGCAGCGCCTGGGGTACACTAATTTTATGATTCATGCCCTCATGTGGAAATCAGAAGGGAAAGCAAATTTCTAAAATGACTCCTTTCGTTAATAAGTCAGGATGAAGCCAGGTTATTGCTTTTTTTCCTCTGAGTTAGTTGCCCGTACTGTCTCTAATTGCACAGAAAACAAGCCCATCCGTTTATGTACACCGTGGGAATATTGCGGGCCAGAACCAGTGTCAACTTCCTATGATTAGTGCATCTGCAGCAAGATGCAGCTGCACAAAAAAAAAGGAAAAAGTAAAAAAGAGACTTGTTACCTCCATGGTTTGGGATATTTAACTGTTGCCTTGCTGTTATGTTGCAGGATATGCCTTACCACCGCTCCCAGTTTAAGAAATGTGCGGTGGTTGGGAATGGAGGAATTCTGAAGAACAGCAGATGTGGCCGGGAGATTGACAGTGCAGACTTCGTGTTTCGGTAATCACCACACCACCATTTTTCTTTTTGCCTGTTTCAATGACAAATAAAGCATTATAAAGCTATTCTCTCCTACGTGGAAACATGGGATTTGCCAAACTGGCCATATCAAGCCTGCTTCTTGCACAAAAAGCAATGTTTCAAAAAAACTCCACCTCACTGTATAATATTTATTTAAAAATTATGCTTTGAGGAATTATTTTTCGCTAACTGCATGTGATTAACCACTGACTGACCGACAAAGTTGATGCCGTCATTCAGGACATCCCCTGTGACTCAGGTTGTGGATTTATGCTTCTGTGGACATTAGCCCATAAGCAGTGTTCAGTAATGTGGCCATGATTTTCTGAGGCAGTTTTGAACCAGAGGTACAACCTCTTCTGTGTGACAAGCAGCTTGGCCAGATGGACTTGTGGGTGTTTGTTGAAGAAAAGCTGGACATGAGCCGGCAATGTGCGCTCACAGCCCAGAAAGCCAACTGCATCCTGGGCTGCATCCCCAGCAGCATGGCCAGCAGGGCGAGGGAGGGGATTCTGCCCCTCTTCTCTTCTCTGGTGAGACCCCCCTGCAATGCTGCCTCCAGCTCTGGGGACACCAACAGAAGAAGGACATAGACCTGTTGGAGCAGGTCCAGAGGAGGCCACGAAGATGATCCAAGGGTTAGAGCACTTCTGCTGTGAGGCCAGGCTGAGAGAGTTGGGGTTTTTCAGCCTGGAGAAGAGAAGGCTCCAGGGAGACCTTAGAGCCCCTTCCAGTATCAGAAAGGGGCTACAGGAAAGCTGGGGAGGGACTCTTGATCAGGGAGTGGAGCAATAGGATGAGAGGTAATGGCTTTAAACTGAAAGAGCGGAGATTCAGATTACATGTCAGGAAGAAATTCTTGACTGTGAGGGTGATGAGACCCTGGCCCAGGTTGCCCAGGGAAGCTGTGGCTGCCCCATGCCTGGAGGTGTTCAAGGCCAGGTTGGACAGGGCTTTGAGTGACCTGGTCTAGTGATAGGTGTCCCTGCCCGTGGCAGGGTTTGGAACTAGATGGTCTTTAAGGTCCCTTCCAACCCAAACCATTCTATGATCTATGATTCTATGTTAATAGCTCCATGCTGTGCAGCTCATGTGCCTCTGAGATGTGTTTCTGAAGTGGTGCAGAGCTCAAGTGCTGGATGATGGGAGTTACAGAAATCAGTACTGTAGACTCCAGGGTCTGTAGAGACACCTGAATGACTGTGAAGGTTGAGTGTCTTCATATTGTGCTCCCCACCATATGTGGAGTTATCCAGGTTTTGCATAGACTGGGATGTTCCACGACTTGCGTCCCTGGATAACTTTTATCATCCTTAATATATATGGGAAAGATTTTTTTATTACTCATATGCATGACTAATCCCTCTCTAAATCCTGTTAAGGTCTTTGCCTGGGTCATGGCATATGACAGCTAGCTCACAGATTCATGACCTGTTCTGTAGAAAAGAAAAATCTTTTTACTTCTGTTGGCATATTTTCTGATCTTGGGTACGTTGCTGTCTGTTTAGAATAACTGTGCATAAATCAATGAATTTCTCTGATTCAATACCAGTAAAAATTAGGTCAGGTTTTGGCTCATTGCATTCTTAATTTCATTTGGCATCAAATGAGAAATAAAATTTTACAGGTCCCACCTTCACTATTCATTGTTTTCAGATACTTGTGTCTGCGTCTTGTGCCCACTTTATTGTCTTAGTTTTAATCTGTGAAATGGTCCAGGCTTCACATAATTTGCTTCTTAAAAGCCTAGTGTATATACATTAAATAATTCTTGTAGATTCCCTTCTGTTGTGCTGGAGCACAGCTGTCAGTATGGTTGAAGGAGTGGTACGTGTTACACATGGAGATGACAAGCTGTTGAGTGGAAGTAGAAATATGGGCAGCAAATGTCATCATTTATGTATAAAAATTTTCAGTGGAGGTCCCTTTTCACCACTGTTACTCTTCCTTGAACTGTACCAAAACTGATTAAAAAGAGCAGATCAGATCGCCTCAGAACTTAGAAACTGGCTTGCTTTTGGTACCAGTAATTAATTAAATAGAGGCTTAAGTAGAACCGAAATATGAATAAATACATCAGTACTTGTGCAAAAGAAACCTGTGGTTCACCATCTCCAAAACATGTGGGACCAGCGTTATGCACAAAGACAAGCTTGTGTTTAAGAGCTTAAGGTGTGCTGGCATCAATTTTAAAGTAAAGCTTGTGTTTAGGGTCAAGTCTGAACACATCCGCTTTCCAGTTTAACACTAGTGCACCAAACTGTCCGGAATCACCATCTTAGTCACAAATGAACTAATTCTTTAAAATATTTCAAAAACTGCCTGTGGAGCACTGCTGACATTCAGTGATACCTTCAGAACACCTGGGAAATCTTTTATTGTCAGGACGCTTGTGGCCAGCAGGATGCAGCTGAGAGTTTTCTATGAAAGAAATTCTGATAGCAATTAGTTATATCACAAGACAATACGTAAAATGCACACAAATTGCGTTTGCTAGTTGTTAGTGTCTAGCTCCATCTACTGGCCAGAGTGGAGATCTGTGATGATACACATTTGGAGATGGGACTACTCTCTTTGCAGGGATGAATTTTTGCAGTCCTGTGACAAAACTACAGTTTATGCAGATTGTCTTGTCTTTGTAAGGAATTGTCACTTTCAACAAATTCATTCTTTCTTAATCCTGGTGGGAGTTTACTGTTTGAAAATATTGATGCTGAATATTTGAAAAGCTTTTTCAAATATAACTTAATGAGGACATTGCCCAGTGCCAGGTGGAACTGAGGATGCTAGAGGACTTCAGAAGGACTTTGCATAACCTAGCAGAGAACCATGCTGGGAATAACATTGCCTATGAGAGGATGAGGTGGCTAAAAAAAATTCTCTGACCTGATAGAGACCCTCTGGGAGGTAGATGTGAACCTCCTGAGTCTGAGAAGGGCTTTGAAAGCTTTTTGTGCATTCCTCTGCTCCCCTGTGCACCCTCTCCCTGTGACTGAGGCATTAGGATGGCAGCTGAACTGTAGTATTGTGAAAACACTGAGCATCACTTACCCTAAATATCTTCACGGTTTTCTCTTATTCAGCCCTGATCTTCAAAAATATGGAGAAGTTTGGAAATTAGGCACAGCAGTATTTTTGAGATGTGAGGATCTTAACAGTGATGGCTTTTATTATGGCTTGTAGATCGTGTCAAAAAGTTTTCAAAATGTCAGCAAATATCTAACGCTAGCTTAAACCAAGTGTAAAACTAGTTGCAAGGCAACTTATGTTGCTTCTGATAACGTGTGCTGAAGCTTTTCTTTTTAGCTGGATTTCCTATGGAAGCAAAGCTTGTGTGATAGCTTGTGTGTACGCGTGTGTGTTTCAGTAACTTCAGCATCTCTTGAGGGATGCTCTAAATTTTTTGAGATGATGGATCTAGGTTAAGGCCAAGGTGAGTGGAGGCTGAGCAAAGTCAAGGTTTGCAAATCTTCACAAGTTTGCTCCTAATAGCTTTGACATCCTCTGGTGAATCTGTGGAGTGAGAGTGCTGCTCTTACACTGCATTGGGAGATACTTATAAGGGGAAAAGGAAGGGAAGCAGGTAGTTTTGGATTAATTACGACTTGACTGATTCATCTCTTGTGTTGCATTTCCCCTAAATTCTCTTGGGTATAAAGTAAAGCATGTTAAAGGCAACGTTATAGAATAGTTTATCTATTAATTATTGAATACAGCTCAGCTATTGCTGAGGAAGTCTTTGATTTTATAGGCTGTTTGTCCTTGGGGCTTCATGCCATTTCTCATCCTCAATTGCCGAAGTAAATAGCTGCACTGCTCTTAAGGAAGCAAAATGAGTGAACACTGGCTACATCTGCAAAAAGGGGTCAGCTCTGACAGGCTTAGGGAAGAAGAGAGGTTTTCATTCAGCCCCTAAGTACTTGTTACTTTAATGCATAGTTTGGACATCAACACATTTCATACAATTTTGAATTCTCAATCTGTTTCTAGATTTGTTGCTTGGAAGAAATGCTTAAATCAGCTCTGCTTTCTTGTCCTGGAAAGGTGCAAGGAATTGTTAACACTCTTTATAATTTCTTTCCTTTATAGATGCAATTTGCCTCCTATATCTGAGAAATACTTCACGGACGTTGGGGTAAAGACGGATGTCGTGACTGTCAATCCCAGTATAATTACTGAGAGGTCATTTTGGTTTTTGTATTTTCATCTCCTATTGCTTTTCCAAATCTACTTTTCACTGAATTCTAACTGCTAGAGAGAATTTTTTTCCCCGATATTACTTTAAACTGACACTATGAATCATACATTTCATTCTGATTTGAAGTTATTCAGCATATGGAATCTGTAACGACTTAGAGAAATGTTCTTAGAGAAACACTTAGATCTGCACATTAATAAGAGAAAGCGGGAAGCTGATGAGCTAAATCGTGACAGCAAAGCTGTCCTTCCCCTGGAGGTCCTGTACCATGCTGGCAAGCCCCAGGCAAGTGTATTGGGCACGTTAGTGTGGAAGCAACTTGTTCCCACCCTAAATGCTTAAATGCTTAAATATTGCCGTATGTTTTTAAAAAAATGCCAGTTAAACTTTGTAGCCAGGATTATCTGAGTTATTTTAATGTTAAATTTGTCAAAACCTTAATGCCACCTTGCTGACAGGTTTGGGACCATGGGCCTAATTCCTGCCTTCCTTTCTTGCTGGAGGAATGTATTTCTTTTCTCAAGCAACTTAAAATCATTTGCTTGCATTGCAGATTTCTTTTAAATGTTACAGGTAGTCATTTTAGAAATGTTTTTGCTCTACTTTGGTATTTGCCACTTCTTATATAGTTCTGCACTGCATAGTGCACTATACAGCTAACCAAACCTTGGAAAAATTGCCTACTTCTCATAATAAAATGAGAAGTGAGACATGATCAGAAATGCCGACAAAGTTTGGCCACTGTTTAATCAATGTATTGCAAAAGAGGAGAGAAATTGTATTTTTTTATCCCCTGCATTTTTTCCTTACATTTCATACTGACACTTTAGCTACAAATCTAAATATAGTCCCCTTTTAATTATATCTGTATCAGAAATGTTTCAGTAAAAGCCCATTGGAGGTTTCTTGTTTGCTGGGTCCGGACTGACTCCGTGCTGGTCTGACCATTACTCGCATCCTTTTCCCTTTAGATTTCATAAGCTGGAAAAATGGAGGAAACCCTTCTACGACGTGCTCCAGGTCTACGAGAACGCTTCCGTGCTGCTGCCAGCTTTCTACAACACTCGCAACACGGATGTCTCAATCCGGGTCAAATATGTCCTGGATGATTTTGAATCTCAGCAAGCTGTTTATTACTTTCATCCCCAGTATCTCATCAACGTCTCACGCTACTGGCTCGGCCAAGGGGTGCGGGCCAAGCGGATTAGCACTGGCCTGATCCTGGTGACTGCTGCCCTGGAGCTCTGCGAAGAGGTCCACCTTTTTGGCTTTTGGGCCTTCCCCATGAACCCCTCAGGGATTTTTATAACTCACCACTACTATGACAATGTGAAACCTCGCCCCGGTTTTCATGCTATGCCCTCAGAAATCTTCAACTTTCTCCACATGCACAGCAAGGGGATCCTGCGGGTTCATACAGGGACCTGTAGCTGCTGTTGACAAGGGACACTTCTTCCTCTTGACGCAAAAGTGTAACAGGAGCTCAATGCCTGTGTATGGTGTAGGAGGTTTTATTACACCCTGAGATTATGCAATAATTGTTTGATATAAATTTCCTCAAGGCATTGCATCCCATAAGATCTAGGATACCAGCATCTTTCCTGCTAGCAGAGTTGGGTCCGTAACAGCGTGGGAGAAGCAAAACTCCTCTGTCCCAGGGTATACACTGCCCTGGAAAGCAAGTCAGATAAGAAGCACATTTCCAATAGATATAGGGATAAACAGAGCACATTAATATAGTTATCATTTCACTATGAAGACAAGCACTAAACTTTGGAGGAGAATCAGTGGTGGAGAATTTTAGTATAGACTGTATGACTTTATGTAGGTTTCTGAATCGGGTACCTTGGGGCATTGCCAGATTTTACTGAAAGCACTGGCCTCTGGCATTTGGGCTTTTGAAAATACTCTTTAGCATTATAGTTTTAAAGGGAAGTATATCACTTGAGGTCTTTGTTCTGTAATGTCACAAAGTATTGGTGAAAAATAGCAGATAGGTGCAATAGGATCACTTTATGAAATTTTTCAGCCAGGATAGAAGGCAATGTTAAACTCCCATTCACAGCAACAGGTAACTGTGTTGATAACAGTGTGCAATTGTTTTAGAGTTTCTTTCTTCTTCCTTCTTGTGTCTTATATTTCTGATCTCCTCTGCTGATCATGTTTTCTTTCTCATTGTCTGTAATGCTTTCCTTCTAGCTGATGTGTGTAGTTCCTCCTGCAGTGACCATCTCAGCTTCAGATTGGAGTCCTTATTGAAGAAACATGCTCCTTCACACTTCTGCAAGCTTTTCTTGGGCTGAATAGCAAGGAGATTATGTAGTTATATTTTCTGAGTTGATTTTTTTGATTCAAATATCACAGCATAAGATAGAAAAAGGCATTTCCTCTTTGATTTTTATTAAAGACTTCCTAAGTGAATGTTGATTCACTGTTGTGCAGGTTGACTTACATACTGTCAGGTATCTGTGATAAGTACTGGCAGGAAATGAAGTTAAAATACAGTGAAGATACTTTGTGGCTTGGATTATGATGCTTATTTTAAAATTATGCATCTCAAGATGTCAGATGTCTTAATGTGGCATTTTTGTATGTTGTGAATGTTATTAGGATAGTAAAAGGGCTGGTATATTCTTTAAAAAGTTACTAATGTAACTCTGTCAGTTATGTCTAGCTTAATTTTTTGCCTGATACGGTTAAACTGGCAAAATCCTGATGCAGTAAAGATGCCACATATTGCTGGAGTTTATTTTGGCTGCTGAACCACGGGGTAGTAGGCTGCTGGTATATGCCCTTTCATACTGGCGTGACTGCCTGCACAGGAGGGTGAGGTTTGCTGTTTCAGCTGTGCTGGCATAGTTAAATAAACAGAGTTTCCTCATGTAAGTTCTTAGTCTGAAGCACTTGGGCTGTTGTCCAGTGCTTTGTCTCGTCTTACTTAGATTACAAGATCTTTGATCAAGGATTTGGAGTGTAAAATGCTAGTTCTATATGAGGGATACTTTTAATTTTTTTTTTTTTTTAGGCGAGGGTTTAAATCCAAATCTGGACTTGGATTTTGATTTTGTAATGCATGAATGCACAAAGCTTCTTTTAAAAGCCTCTGTGCTATGCTGAGAGCTGTGAGAGTTGCTCACACTACAGATAAAATGATCAAAAAGGAAGTGAAGCACAATGGTCACCATTTCAAAAGTCCCTTCTGACCAGCAGTGACCTGGACGGTATGCGAGGGTGAATTTCCTTAACTTTACACCGGACTCCAGAGGTCTGATTGCTTTAAAAACAACCCATGTCCTTGATAAAGGAATCAGAACTCACTTGGGAAATACCAGCCAGGGGTAGGTGAAGGACCCGTGCTTAAGCTTTATATATTTGCGTCATTGTCCTTTTGGTCTTAGAGTTATACTGTGTATTCCTGAGCACCACCTCGTATCGGCTAGCTGTGAAATACACAGCACACTAAGAATGAACTTGTAGATGAAATAGTTTCCTTGATTTAATATGCAAAAGAGATCTTTGTCTTTGCTGTGTTTCGTAAAAAAATTTATGTGCAAAGGGCTTTGATAAAGAAGTGCTGTAATGAAAGTGCTGTTTAGAGAGCAGTGTGACCCTGTGGGTTGGCCGTCTTGCTGTGCGTTAAGCTTTATGATAACAGGAATGACACTGAAGCTGGTACCTAGAGCCCTTACTCCTTATTCTGCCTGAGTATGGGACTGGTAGCGACTTCAGTATTGCTTTGCTGCTGCTGCTTTGCTAAGGTTACCTTCTTTAGTAAGGGATTTTTCTTTACTGTGGTGATTGAAGTGAACAAAAGCAACCGAAAGGAGTCTGATATATTGCGAAAGAGACTTCAAAAAAGATGGGAAAGCACTTGAGAAGCATCCTTATGTTGGAAAGAAAGGGTGCGAAATCCCTCTTTTTAGTTGCAAAAATCCTTTTGCGCTTTTTGGACAGACAAAAGGATAAGCAAAACTGTAATTACAGTGAAATAGTAATTACAGGGTCACAGACATTTCCTTTCCTTTGTTTGCTTCATATAAATGAGCAATGTAAATTCACCTAGGCTGTACGGTAATAAGTGCAGTTTTACTGTGTTTAGAGTTCGATCGGTTATAAATCTATAGCTACTATATTTTTTTAATGATGTTAAAATGTGCGTGCAGAACACTTGCACGTATGCACCAAAGGCCCAATCTTGCCACATTTATCTGAAAAGAGCTCCCATTCAAGTGGATGGGTATTTTATTTGTGTAGGGACTGCAGAAACAGGCTCAGACATGTCTGTGAAGGTGTACATAGGTGTATAGTTAGATATAAGGAGTGATTTGCAAGCCAGAAAGATACTTAAAGAAGTATATTTAAAATAGTCCTTGAGACGAAATGCATGTTGCAATGTGTTTACTTTCTGATTCGTTTTTCAGGTGTTGCTCAAAAAATGATTGAAAAACTGTGGTATTTGTCAGAAATGCCATATGCAGAAGCTTTCAGATATTTTTTGGCCTCCTTACCTTGCACTGGGCGCTGGAAAATCAGATTTCTGCCGCTGTACCACAGCATCTGTGGGGCCGAGTGGAAATGGCATGGCAGCTTGCAGGAACAGGGTCTGAGGATGGATCCTACCTGCTGCTCTGTTCTCCATGGGTAGCAAATAAATACTGCCCAGGAGATTTTAGCAACGTGGAGGTTGCTATCTGTGCAATGTCACTGTGGCGTGGGTGAGCCAGCATTAACCAGTGTGAGCTTCTGCCCGTCCTGCTTCAATGGACGAAAAGAAGGGCTGTTGCAGAAAGAAGGACCCTCCTTGTTTTCTGCCATCATTCTTTTGTGTACTGAGCATCAGAAAATATTCTTTTGATGTTAAGAATTTGTCTGAGTTTAAGGCTATTTTGTTTTCCCTTCTCCTATGTGGTCAAAGCTCCAAATCATCGAATCATAGAATGATTTGGGTTGGAAGGGACCTTAAAGCTCATCTAGTTCCAACCCCCCTGCCATGGGCAAGGACACCTCCCACTAGACCAGGTTGCTCAAAGCCCCGTCCAACCTGGCCTTGAACACCTCCAGGGATGGGGCAGCCACAGCTTCTCTGGGCAACCTGGGCCAGGGTCTCACCACCCTCACAGTAAAGAATTTCTTCCTAATAGCTAATCTAAATCTCCCCTCTTTCAGTTCAAAACTGTTCCCGCTTGTCCACTGTCCAATCTTAACCTTCTTTGAACAATGGGATACCTGAGTGATAAGTGACTGGCAGGAAGCCGGGTGTGTTTGCTGACCACTGTTATGGCAAGTAAAGGGCATGCATAGCGTGCCGTGCTTTCCCACAGAAAAGGCTACAGGCCTCAGAAAAATCCCCCCGTACAAAAATCTGATCTGTCCGAAAAGAAACGCTGTCAGCTGTCTGGTACCACATCCTGAGCTCAGGCTGTAATCCCAGCTCTGTTGCTGAGGATATGAAATCTGAGATGGGGAGAGAGAAAATTACAATGTTATGGTTTAATCCCCAACTCCTCATATTATTTAGGAGAATCTCTTAAGAAGTTCCTGAGATCTGCATACTCTGGCGATGCAAATTCAGTCGGAAAACCATAGCTAGGACGGCTTCTCCTTTATTGACAGGTCAACAGAGGAGGCTTATGAATCTGCCAGTGCTTTCGTCAACGGGAAGGAAGTATTTAGGCGAAATAGTTTAGCTGCTTGCTTTTGATTTATGAAATCCAACTTTGCTGTTGGACAGAATGGATTAAATGGTGATAGGACCATTATAATATTTTAGCATATTGTCTGTGATTGCAAGGGAGTTGTCAAAGCCAGCTCATGAATTGCAAAGGGAAAGCCATGCTGTGGCAGCTCCTCCTGCTGCGATCTTAGGGTGGAGAGGCGCCACAGTGAGTAGGTCTGTGATCCCCTGGAAAAGCGATGTGATGGGAATATAGGAAATTGCAACCACAACTCTGGTCCAGAGCCTTTAGCGCTGTGGAGTAATGTGACGGCCATGATAGATGAAGCTTCTCAGCTCTCAATGGCCGGGAGTAGCTCCCCTAATCCCTGACAAAAGCTGTCCCCATGCAGCCTCAACTGACGATAAATTAAAGGTAATGTTCGTTTGAGATGTTAGATTAGTAGACGGAAGGAAATCAGCTCTTAAGAATAGTCCTCTCTGGGGGGGTTCGGTGAATCAGTAGAAATGTTGCTCAGACCTTGAAGGCAAAAATACTGGTGGTGACGCAGCTACGTGGGCGGACTGCCCGTGCTCGGCTTTGCGTGGCAGGAAGGAGCAATCTCTGGTTTGTGTGTGAGGGAAACCGGGGAGGATAAAACACTGAGACGTGGAGCGAGAGAGAATCTGTCCTTTTTAATCTTCTGAGGCCTGGTGGCCTGTCAGCAAAGCTCTGATCGTAGAGAGCACAAGGTTGGTCCTTTCCCTCATCTCACTCGCATCTGAGCGTGGAGAGAGCTTTGGAGCTTTTACACATATATGAAGAAGGAAGCAGAGAAATTTGGCAGTCCATAAGGGCCAAATTCCCTGGGAATTTCTGGAGTAAGCTGAGGTTTTAGGAATAAAGGGGTCAGTATTTATGCTTAGGGCCTTTTCCAAAATTCAGTGAAGTCAGTGGAAAGTTCGGTGTACTTCAGAGCAAGCCTCCAGAAACGGGTCCCAATCACGGGCAGGAAGAGCAGCCTCTTGTTTCTTACTCACTTGATTTCAGATACAGTTTTTAAAATATTGTAGACAAGATGCAGTAGCAATACTGTGTTTTTAATGGTGTGCGTAAAAAACAAACTTAATCTGGAAGCAGAAATGTTGTGACTCTCACGCTCCCTTCCAGATTTTGGCACTTTTCATCTTTTCAAACCCATCTATGCAAAGCATTTCATCGTGGTAGCGTAAATCACCGTATCAAATCACAAATGAGCCCTCTGTACTTAACTGTACGTATGCGAATCACGTGTCTCGAGAGAAGAGGTGTTTTCCTGCTTGCTTTAAAATACCAGCGTGGAATTCATTGGTGGTACAAATGTGTTCAAGGCAGGATTTGGCCCATTCCCTTTGAAGCCAGCACAACGTTCGCATTTGGCTTCAATAGGAAAAAAATGACCATCAGGTCCCATGCTTGTAAGCCAAGCCAATAACCTGCATCTCCCAAAAAACCCTCCCAGACTATTATCGTTTTATGTCTTGTTATCATCCTGTCTAATGCGGGTGAGGCTGCTGGACGTCCCTGTGTTGTCTGCATGGTATTCAAAATCGACAAGCAATTGTACTTAAGTGCTTTTTTTAAACAAACTTAAAGGCAATCCAAATGTACACTAGGCGTTCAAGTCGAGAGAACTGGAGTCCCAGGCTGTCGGCACCTCCAACGCTCCCCGAAGCCCTCAGCATCTGAGAAACGTCAGAAATGTGGGACTGGGCCATAGTGGGAAACTTAAAGAAAGACAAATCTGCCTCAGCGCTTCAAGGATTGAAAGCTGTAAATATGTTACCGACATGTCTGACTTTCCCTTTAGAAGCCATAAATGTTCTCGGTGTTTGATCTTTGGGTAAGTTGATGTACATTTTTAACTGTACTAATCACTGTAAAATGTGTTAGCGTGTACAATGGTGACAAGTTAAGCCAGCAAAATCAGATACTGCGTTGGCTAGTTCTTGAAATGTCTGTTTTACCTGGAACTGTCTGATGGACCAAGACACTGAAGTATCTTCAGTGCTTCATACAGCTTGTGAAGACTCTGGTTATTACCTGTTTTAGCAGTGGGGAGCAAGAAAGATTGAATTAAACCCTATTTGTTAACCTTGTGTTGGCCAAGTGCCGCACGCTTACGTGTGACACTAGAGCCTGTCCCCTTAGGGCTGAGAAAAACTGCCTGTACCTGCTCCGTCTGGGACAGGACATGGTGAATTTTGCTTCATTTCTGGGTCCTCCTTATTGTCAGCCCTGAGTTCCCTGATCAAACCTCTACGTTCAGCTCACGTAAATTGTATTGAACGGCTGCTGCTTGTTGAATATGTCCCCTATGTTCACTCGGCAGAAAACAAATGCTTAATTTGGAAATACTGGAGCAAAACTGTGTGTCTTCACGCTAGGGGAGCCTGGGCTATTACAAAAATAAAGCTTGTTTCATGTTTGTTATTGCTGTAAGGCGGTGACGGTGGTGGGGGGAGAAATCCAAGCGGAGTCATGGTAGTTTCATGCTGATGTTAATCCCTCGTGTCCATTGACTCGCCTTTCTTTTTTTGACCTTCCACCCTGTAATTTTTGCTTATTGTTTCTGTAGCTGTATTATGGTTGTACTAGAAAGCCTATCAATTGATGTAAGCCATAACTAAATGAGTAATCAGGGTATTTTTTTGGTCTGTGTCACTGTGTTTGAAAGATGATTTAATTCTATTGAATAAACCACTTTAACAGTTTTATGGGAAAAGCAATCTTTGGGCCGCTTTTTGTGCCTTCAAGCTCATTTTGTATTTTCTGCTGTTCTGTGCCTCTAAACCAAGAGAATTGGAAGCTCAGCTGATAGAAATTGGTTCGTATAACTAGAGAATTCCACTGTAGAATTATATGATGATATAATAGCATGTATGTACACAGGTATATACAAGTATATGTAGGGTTATATGACAATATAAATTGAGAATTTGGTGTTTTGATCACTGGACATTCAATGTTACATTCTGGTTTATAGCCTGTAATATATATGGGCACAGTACGGTAATTTATTACTAGAAGTAGCAATCTGTATGCAGGCAAACTTTGAAAAGCCTCTGCAATCCCTGATCCCTGGGTTTTGCCTACTCATGCCGTCCTAAAAGCTCTGTCCTTTGCTGTCCTCACCCTT
Organism: Burhinus oedicnemus; assembly: GCA_008921705.1. Taxonomy (NCBI): domain Eukaryota; kingdom Metazoa; phylum Chordata; class Aves; order Charadriiformes; family Burhinidae; genus Burhinus; species Burhinus oedicnemus. The sequence goes on from VFFE01009207.1 coordinate 2,493,681, forward strand.
TACATAAACTCATCTTCCTCGGCTCTGGTCTACTTTACGTAGCTGCAGTCTTACAGGCTTACACTTCCGTCAAGATTCTCAGCATCAGGAGAATTAAAACATAAATGTAAAAATATTCGTGGGAGTACAGAATAGCAGATGAAACAACCATATATTTTTTGAAATTGGGTGTTTTCCTGTGGCATTCTAGATTATAAACTGAAATAGGAGTAGGTAATGGAAATAATATGATCTTGATATTAGCACTGGTATAAGGAAAATGTAAATGACACCGAAGATGCAGAGCTGGAGGAATCAGTTCTCATTTTTGCTGACATTAAAACCGATGGATGTACTTCCTTCCCCCAGCTGCTTGTGATTATTGTTAGTGATTATTCAATCAAGAAGAGGAAACATGTGGAGAGGGAAAAATGAATAGACAAATTGACATGGGATGATATAATTGCCGTCTATCACATTGCAAATTGCTCAGCTAAGCAAGCAATCAAAGAATGGTTCATTTCCTAAAGACTGCAGCATCCGTCATTTTCCTGCGTGGCGTTGGCAGCCTTCCCTCTGTGAAAGTCTCACTAAACGGCCGTGGTGAATTACAGAGATGTTTCACCACAGTCTGTCTCTGACAGTGCCTGGGAGTGGATACTTAGGGAAAGAGGAGAAGAAATAGGGAAAGTCATAAATGGCCCTTCTGCTGGTCTTCCCTCAAACTGGTATTGGCGGTTCGTAATTTTGGCCTCAGCAGCGCTGTGTGGTACTGAGTGTCAAATTTTAGCTCTGCGCTCATGTGATGAAGTGATTCCTTCTGCTTTTGTGAGCTGCTCCTTTCTCCCAAGGGTGCCCAGCAAGGTGCTTTTGGGTTGTGAGACCTGCTAGGTGGAGTCAAGGCAGACGATGACCTCTGTTCTTCCACCACAGGTCTCACAGGCATCACCTCTTGGAATAAAAGTTTTATGAATCTGTATTTATCTTTTTTTTTTTTTCTTCCTTTTGTCCCCAACCAGCTCTAGGGCAGTGATGGGCACTGCTAACCAGAATCTACTCCTGAGCGGTGAAGTGCTAGTATGCAGGTAATTTTTATCGCTTAGTTGTTTTCTTGCTCTAAGGCCTCAGTCATCTCTAAGCCCTCCCAGTGGGGCCGGCTAGAGAAATAAATCATGTAAATCCATAAAGCAGTTGTTGTCCATCACAGAGAGGGAAATTATTCCAGTAAGTGTGTGTAACTGCCGCCACGGGCACCTTTTCAGGTGGAGAAGACACGCTGGTTACAAGGATGTCAGTGCCAAAGCTTCCTCAATGTAGAAGCTCTAAAATTTTTCTGCACCTGAAAACTATTGAGTTAGGAAGTTCAGGTCTCAACCAAGAGTTGGGAGCATGAGTATTTTGTTGAAGGTCGGACGTAGAAAACAGATGGTTATGTAGACCTCAGAGACAACGATACAGACCTCAAATCCTACCACTGATTCAACACAAATGCTACAGGGAGGTGTCTCACTAGGTGTCTGCTAGTAACTGTGATAGCCCTAAGGAGACATCTGTATGTAGAAAGGCAGTGATGCAAAAACTGAATTCTGAAATGTTTAACAAAAGAATCCTTTTCTTGCTCTGCTTTTGAATGAATGATGTACGTATCCTCCACCACACTTGCGTTATTCTTATCACCTAAAGCCACAGTTGCACCCGGTACACAGCCACTGTCTTTTCCTCTCTTGGATATGTTGGATATTCTTTCACAAACCTGCAAAATTGACGGGCAGTTATTTCAGCCTGTTATCGCCAGCTTTGTTTTGCATTTCATTACAACTCGTGGAGGTGAAATCGGAGGTCCAGAACACCTCGCCTGCTCTTTTCTGCCCAAGGCTGGAGAAAAACACTGTGGCACTAATGTCCTCCCTCCTTGCTGACAGCATCCTTCCAGGTGCTCACCCCTCTCTGCCTGCATCCTCCAGCACCTTGGGGCCGATGGGGACATCTTCGCCTGCTCCATCCCTTGCCTGCAACCCTTCTTCCTCTGGCAGCACCTGGCAGGAACTTACCAGAAAGATAACAAGGGTTTGGCACTGGAAAAGATTTCCCGACTTCTCTGTCACCAGAGGGTCAGAAATCAGGTTGTGTGGATGTCCTTCCTGTTGGTCCTGCAGGAGAAGGACAATGGGCTCTTGGACCCCTGTCCATCCTGGTTGCTGAGATTCGGTGCTGCCTTCTGAGACCATGGTGATATATGAAGGGTCTCCCAGATGCAATATTTGCTGCCAGGCCAGGTTTAACCAGTCTGATAGAGAATGATAAAATCCATCAGGAAAAATAAGCTTTCCTGGGGCTTCTTTGTGTTATTAGAAAGAAAAAAAAGGACTCGAATCCACTGTTTTCCTTTCACAGGGCATCTTTTTTGTTTATTTTTGCAAGGAAGGGAGGATACAGTACAGATCTTGTCAGCTGTACTAGCAGCCAGGGCTGTCACGCTGTCAGTTTTAGCAGCCTTTCTGCCTTGCTGGACTTAGAGTCAGGTTTTGGAAAATGAAGATCATCCTTTTTCCCCAGGCGAGGTGAATGGAATGCCGCCGAGGCTTCTGAGCTGATGGCCGGAGCTTCGCGGGAGCGTTTTCATCTCACTGCCTGTTTGCTTAGCGGCACTTGATAAAACTGCGGGCTGCAGTCAGGTCAGGCAGGCAAATGCCTTTCGGGCAGGGGAAGTTAATCGTGGCAACATCCCTGTTTCTAAGCCCGTTATTTCCCTTGAGAAGTGCTGAGGCGCTGAGGGAGGCTGATAATTTTGCCAATAATTTGCCATCTTTGCCCCTCAATGCGAATGCCCTCGGGCCATAAAATAAAATACTTGAGTCCCTCATGCCGTGCTCTTCGGAGGTTTCCGTGAGCATGTGGTGCAGGGTGATACGTACGGAATATACATCCCTTTCACTTGAAAAGATTAACGGCATTTTTGACTTCCCGTATAGGCGTTTCAGGAAGTACTGCGTACTGAGAATGTTTTTCTTGTTTCAGAAGTGTCTCCTCAATCACGTCTTTAATAAATCTCTCAGAAACTTTGCTTCACACGACAACATTTGGGAAAGGCTGTGCAACAGTGAAGGATTTCAGTATGGCACTACGTGGAAAACTGGTGGAGTAGGCTCTTTGAATGATGGCAAAAATGAAATTTAACTACCATCAGATTTTTTCTCTTTCTTCTTTGTGGAGTATCAGTTACTTATGCAGAACCGGTGCTATCCTTGCAACCAGAGGAGATTGTCTCCTTTTCCCCTCCAATTCTGATGATCCAAGTATCCCGTAGATAAAACTGGTTAAAGTCAACATATTTTGGAGAAAGAGTAGCCATGCGTCTGGATCAGTGAGGGAATTTGGCTGAATATCCTTCTCTGCTGATCCAACATGCCCATTTTATGACCGGCTCACCTCCACTGAAGGTCCCAGGGGTGGTGGGACCCAGACTTGCCACCTGCGGGAGGAGACCCCAAGGGGTCATGGCAGCTTTTCACCCCTGTCCACCCCATGTGTGTGGACATCCCCCCCCCCGCCCCAACTGGGTGGTTCGATGTGTGCATGCTCTCTCTCCCGCGGAGATTTAGGGTGAAGCTGCACCCTTTCTGCTCCCTTCGATGGGAATAACATAGTGTGGTGCAAGCTGCTTTCTGCGCCACCTCCATTCCCTTGCTGGAGCGGGATGAGTCTCCTCCTGCCTTTCTGGGAATCTTGTTTCTTGTTGAATCTTGCTTTCCCTATGACAAGGTAATATGGAAGCGGTTAAGGCAAAGGGAGGCAGGAGGATGCTGTGGAGCCTCTGCACATCACTCTGCGCCAGTTTTGGACCAGCCCTGGAGCCAGATTTGGTCTGCCTGCCACTGAGAAAACGTAACAGCCAGTCTCGCCTGGCACCTTTGCAACCTACCCCAGGAGGTTCCTGGTCTTGCTCAAAGCCACCTTCTTTTCTAAAGAAGACGCATTTTTCTAATGCATTTCTTTTTCTCCTTAACGCTCACAGATTTATGGCTCTTTGGTCCCTCTTGCCTTGCAACCATATACAACAACTTGCACGTAGCAACGCAGGTGTTGGGATTAGATGGATTTTCCTCGTGGGAGCAGAGAAGCCCTGCTGTCCTCCCACTGCTTCAGGATCAGCTGCTGCAGCAGTACGTAAGCCGGTACGATATTTGTTGGTGAACAGAAGGGTTGAGCGTTGTCCCCTTGCATTCTGGGGACACGTAGGCTGCAGGGGTACAACCCACCCTCCGGCTCACCCAGGCACAAACACTCTGTATTTCCCCAAACCACTCGCTTCTCCTCAAGCTGTATGCAACTTTGACATTCTTATTTGTTATAAACTCTTAGGGATAAAGGAGGACAACCATAATCACTAGCTCCTAGCTAGTTGTTGAAGGTTTGGAGTTGTTTCATCTCGAATCACAGACCTGATAACACTGGCAGAAAAACATCTTTTGCCTCTCAGAATTTCTTTGTCCACTGTTTACAGACAATCTGGTTCTTTTTATATGATTATATCTGATCAGTGTGTTACCACACTCACCTGAATAAAGAATAATTAGTTAAAATCAACATATACAGTATTCTACAGAGAGCAGACTCTGTGTCTGCACAGGCCTCTTATTCTGTAAAATAAACCTGCTGGCATCGCTTTATTTAGCCCATTGACAGAATTAAACATTTACACATCACCGCAGGAGAAACCGTGCGTGTCCACAAGCTGAAAACACCTAAACCACATCCAAAACAGTTTTGTGAGCAGTGGAGCTGAGGAAAATCATCTGGATTTATGGATCGTGGTGGGCAGATTATTTTTTTTCAACAAATGCAGCAGTGGGTTTAACCCCTATGAGACCTTGGAGGACTGACCCAGCGGAAGAGATGTTATGAACGCTTACATGAATGGAAGAGATTAAATTAGATTTTCTGCCCTATTATACACCAGAGACCCCCCTCCTTGGTTGGGATTTCTCCTCTTTGCAAGTTTTCCAGCATAACAAAAGCACAAGTATAGGTGTGCTATCCACAGTAGCTCCTTATTTCCCTAAAATATTCCATAAACTATCCAGGAAGAGACTGTCTCCGGGAGCACTTTGCTCTCAGCCTTGACTGAAATTTAGTTGGAAGGCAGAAGGGAGGGACTGACAGACAGACAGACACAGGCAGGGGGCTTACACAACCCTTTCTATAAGAAATCATGTCAACAGGTGCTAAGGCTGACAGCCTTCCAGTATCTGAAAGGGGCCTCCAAGAAAGCTGGAGAGGGACTTTTTACAAGGGCGTGTAGTGACAGGACGAGGGGTAATGGCTTCAAACTGGAAGAGAGGAGATTTAGATTAGATCTCAGGAAGAAATTTTTCACTCTGAAGGTGGTGAGACCCTGGCCCAGGTTGCCCAGAGAAGTTGTGGCTGCCCCATCCCTGGAGGTTGTTCAAGGCCAGGTTGGATGAGGCTTTGAGCACCCGGGTCTAGTGGAAGGTGTCGTTGCCCAGAGAAGTTGTGGCTGCCCCATCCCTGGAGGTTGTTCAAGGCCAGGTTGGATGAGGCTTTGAGCACCCTGGTCTAGTGGAAGGTGTCCTTGCCCATGGCAGGGGGGTTGGAACTAGATGATCTTTAAGGTCTCTTCCAACCCAAACCATTCTATCATTCTATGATTCTATTGACCCCAAAATATTAAGTACTTGCCCGATAACTGCCCTAGTCTCTTAAACATTTTTTTTATCCCAGTGAATTTGCACTTTGCCAGGCTGATGCTGAACTCTTTGTCAGAGAGAAGAGGCTGATAAGACACATACGGATGGAACTCGGTGATTCTCTTGGAAAAGCAGCAAGCATTTGCATCTTTATGAGCTCTTCTTATTAAAGTTTTTGGGTGAGTTTTCAACCAGCTCACCACACGCTGACTGTCCTCTGCACGGCCTTTAATGCACTGAGCTCTTGTCAGCTGTGGGTCTTTGTGGCACAGCTCATTTCCATCTTCTGTGCTGACTATTTTTGACCACCCTCGTGCAAAATTTTAGTAAGTATTGCTACACTGTTGCTTGAAAAAAGTATTTTTTTTTTCATAATTAGCAAACTGTAGCTGCATGAGCAAAAGATTTAATTTCTGGGGATTAATTAACCTATACCTTAACAACTTTTTTGTCTGTTAGCCTTTTGATTGTTCATTTTATACTAATAACCAGCAGGAAAAGCCAACAAGATGCATTCATTGAGCAATCAAATGTATGTTTTTACAGAGTTTCAGAAGACATTAAAATGGCTCTGCCCTCTTATCCTAGCCAATATTATTTTGATTTAAAAAAATTATTGTTTTCTACTGCATAATTTCATACCATGATTATGGCTATTTAAAGGGACTTGCCCTGAAGGACAGGTATTTGTTAAAGTCTCCCAGTAATCCAACGATAAATGAATTGTACTTAGATGGGTCTGGCTGGGTTGTTGTGATGGTGTGCACCCCCACCCCAGGTACCAACCTGATCTTTGTCTCCCGTAACCACTTGTGCTGGTCACAATGGGTGCATGTAGACGTGATGGCAACATCTGGGGCTCAACGTGGTTTTGGGGAGACAGATAACAACACAATAGCCAAGGGTGAACTTGAGCAATGCTGGTTCTGTAGTCAATATGCAAATATGACTACGGGTCAATCATCTTACCCCCATAAATAGTGAACAGCCCAAGAGCCCTTTGGGCTCTCCTGAACGGCAGTGGGCTGCACGCCAGGATCTCCCCTTGAGCAGGGACGCCCTCAAGGTTACTCCTCGAGGTTCAGAGATTCCTTGCCACAACAGATCCTCAGCAAGTGACTAAAAGGATGCTGAACTTTGAAATCTTAGCTAAGTGATATAAAGGATTGATTGTGCATATATTATCCTTTAGACATAAACCATTGACCAAGTCTGGGACTAGGATTGGATCCAGCCGCACCCAGACTCCTCTCTGAGAAGGAGTTTAGAAAGCAAGGGGGTCCTTTCTGAAATCTTGACTCAACGGGAGGGTCTCCCTGACAGTTCTGACCCTGTCCTCTATGCAGTAAATAACCAAGTGTGCCTTGCCATCTCGCATCTTGTTAAAATGGTCACATTTACCATCAAACTTTGTTAAATCCCTGTTTTATATCAAGAAATGTATTGCTGCCTCTCTCTATGAGTGAAGTGCATCACTCCATCCGTGACAGTTGTTAGCCTTGACGGTCTCTTTTTAAGCCCAATCATACTCTTTGCACAAGAAGGCTGGAGGTGGCTCATCTCAGAATGTTGGGTTTCATCATTTTTGAGTGGTAAATGAGATCTCTGCCAAGTAGCAAATGGCTTTGTCCAAAGCTGAGGTCAAGGTCTCGCTTATTGACCATTTGAGACGCAACCCCACCATGGTAAGACCCTGGCAAATGAAGAAATGAGAACTTGTCTTGTCTCTTTGGCCATTGATCTCCAACAGCCTGAGTAACATTAAGGAACTCAGCTGTATATTATTCATATTCTCAGTTTATAGATGGAAACAGAGACAGAAAAGTTGAGTCTGCACCTCCTCCAAATATAAAGCAACAATACTTAGCGTGAAATTAGTATCTCCTACCTCCAACGTAGACCCTACAGGTGAGCTCCTCGCCAGGGCTCTGTTTGTAGAAACGTGCCCCAGATTTACCAGCTTAGGCCAGGTATTGGTTTCCTTCCTCCAAAATGGCATCAGAATGATCGCAGTTTTCCTGAGCGTCCCTCATCCTGCCTTTCCTCTCCCTCCTCTGCGTCACCCCAGAGGGACTAGAGCTAAACAGAGGTGTCGTCCTGCGCCTGTCTAAGGCCAAGGTTGGGTTTTGTTTCCTCTGAAAGGTGAACTCATGTCCTTAAAGAGAACTATTTAAAAAAAAAAAAAATAAAGTTGAGCTGACCTTAAAACTCGGAGCAGTCTCCTGTTTTGCATAACTACAGGAACAAAGCGAACATCTAGTTGATCGGTAACGCTGTAATTTAGAAAGGGCATTCATCCCAACAGAGCCAGCTTGTGTTGCAGAGCAGTGTGCGCTCATGATCTGGGCTCTGATATTGGGACGTAATTGCTTTTCTAATATCCATGTATTATTTACGCTACGCTACTGTTGCAACCAGTGGCAAACTCCTTTTGACTCCAGATCTGTTGTTACTGTAATGTATTTATTAGAGCAATGCAAGGTCAGGCTAACCTCAGTTACTCGTCTGTAAATGACCCAGCTGAAACCAATAGTTTTAGTCCTCTAACACCAATGTAAGCGAGATCCAAACCAGGACTTTGGAGTATTAATTTACTTTATTGCCATATCTCGATAAGTGGTTATTAAGTACTTTAGGTATTAATGCTGCTGCTTTATTTATAACACAGAGATATGTCTTACATGTTTCATAGGTATTTCTTCGGGAGAAGGGCTTGAAGGGAAAGCAGATCAAGACACGCACACCAAAGGTGATCGGATCAACAGTGACCGAGGCAACGTTAGTCTTCAGACTCTCACTAGGTTCAGTTAATACCTTTGCAATCCTCAGTCCAGAGATCATCTGTATAAAAATATCACCCTGCAGAAAACTGTTGGTGCGGGATTTCCGATTACTCTGATTTTCTTCGAAGTGAAATTGCAGAATGGAATGGGCTGGGGGGAGCGTGGGAGCTTCATTGGCTTAAAGCCTAACCCAAAATATCGATGTAGTCAGGTCTCCACAGCCTCTGGAGAGAGGAAGCAGGGCCAGCCTGGGCAAAGAAAAGCCCAAGGAAGGAAGGCAGCGGAGTGCAGCGCAGAGGCGTTTCTGGTCATCGTTTGTAATTTACCCTGTGCATGTTTGAGGCTGATCCTGTCCCTGCTCACCACCCATGCGTTGCTTTCCTTGCTCTAAGCCTGTCTTTCCTGCCTTTATCTTTCCAAGGACATGTCCTTCACCTTTCTGTATCTCCACCTGTGCTACTCGGGGAGCCCTAAGGCACACAAGGGCAACCACCTCTATCACCATTTGAGATGTTTGACTGTAGCTTGAGGTAACTGATGCTTGTGTCAGATGCAGGCTACTCAAAAAATCCCAATTCTGGCTGTATGTGAGACAGTTCGGGATGTCAGTAACCTGTCACAGCATTTGAGGGTCCATCAGTGTGGTGCTGGGCCACCCATCCTGGCTGTGCAGGCAGAGAGCTTGGCTCCCCATGGTCATTAGCTGACAACCATGCAGAAAGTCAGTTTTTAATGGCAAAATATCTGAGATATTGTCCCCAAGCCAGTCAGCTGTATCAGATTTAGGTGAGTGTTCTGTGGAAATGAGGGTGGTGCAGCACAGTTCCTCTGCTCTTTGCTGAATTCAACAGCTCAAGGTTGCAATGGCCTTGCTGCTCGTGCGATGGACCATCATCTTCACCCCACTGTCACCTTGCTCTCTGGTTTGAGCGAGGGTAGTCTACTCGCTTTTCCACGTTTCTTTCTTTTTGAGGAGTTTTCTCTGGTGATGCATGTATTGTCTAGAAGGGGTACCTGTTGCCAGGTCAAAGGGATGCCAAGTGAACCACATTTAAAACTTTTAATATTTCCCAAGCATAGATTTTATTATTCAATGAGGTTATTAATGCAGTGCCCGAGCAGAATTTTTCCTCTCATTATCACATGCAGTGGAACTGATCTGAAAAAGCAAAAGAACCCAACCCAATGGGTAGCTGCTGGATAGGAAGCCCAAGGTGAGAAGGATGAGGTGGGCAGACTGGCACTGGGAGCTGGTCCCATGTGCTTGGAGCGTATTTTCATTCAAAAGAATGAAAAGACTTTTTCCTTCATATTGATTATTCTTGTAACTTTTTTTTTTTAAATTAGCTCCATGCCTTTCATTCACACACACACACTCAAACTCCACGTTTCCATTTGATAAGCTCTGGCTCATTTATTCTCCTTTCAGCAAAACCTCTTGTCTTCTCTTCACTGCCCAACGATGCTTGAACCAGTCCACACCTTCTGTAGCTGAATTCAGTTATTTTCCACTTTGCAACTTACTCCGTAACAGACTAACTTGCAAATAGCTGGCACATTTTCGTTTCTTAAAAAACAGTCAATAATCAGAGAGAGAATTCAGGTTCGTCAGGCACCCTCTCTGTTTAGAAAATCCATGTTGGAATATCTTACTCTTTATTAAACTCCAAAGTCTGACTCAGACTGACTTTTGGAGTATGTCTCCCATCACCCGCTTAATTTATGATTTATATCTGAAATAATAGGCTTTGAACTGCTGACTCAAAAAATTTCCCACCTGCCTCCAAACTTTGGTCCTTTAGCTCTTTGAAGCAGTTGAGTTCACTGACTGGCTCCATTATTTGTTTCAAGGTTTGTCTTTTTCAATTTAAAAAAACCAGTAAAGCAAAGACTACTTCAATATGTGCTCACATATACACAAGCTCGGAAAACTGAGGCATGTTCATAAAAAACCATTTGTGGAAAAGTGCTTTGCCGTCACAATAAGTAAACCGAAACAAGGCATAATTTAATATTTTCTCTCTGAGGTATGGTCTGCTGTAGAGTGAACGTGCCTGGCTGGGACCTGCTGGTCTATGCCGCGTCGCAGGCTGGCATTGCCACCCAGCTAATGCTTGAGCAGAAACACCCCCCATAGCACCCCGTGGCAGGGTTGATATGTTTAATGCCTTCAACATTCAATATTAAGCCTTAAAGGTTGCTCTTCCAAAGAGACTTTGTGAGACATCACTTGCTCTAGTTTGCTGTTGGCCTGCAGCGATGGCTGGATCTTCATGAAACCAACTCCGTAAGTCTTTATGTAGTATTTTAATTACAGTGAAAACTTTTCCTTTTGCAAAAGAAAGTGCATCTGGTGAGTTGTGACCTGAGGAGGAACTGCAGATGGTGTCTTCAACACAGGGTTTCTGGATCCGATATTCCTAAGGCTTCTGCACTGACCTAATTTTGTTTCTGTTGCAAAGCAGTGGTGACCTGCCCTTTGGTCAAGCGTGGGTGAAGCGGACCATCCTGCACAGTTCTCCCCAGTTGTCCTTTGTTCCTTTGCCTAAGTAGAAAATGCTCGGGAACGAGGGAAGAGATCTGTGCTCGAGTCTGAATGCTGAAAAGCAAAAAAAAAAAATACCTTAAGGTCCATTTAACTTCAGGACTGAAGATATTCTCAGTTATAGAGGATAGACTCCATCAAAGAAATCTGGTCTGTGCCTTGAGAGAGGGATTTTGCTGTTCTTTGTATTGATGTTAAAAGCCAGAAACTGGAGGGTTTTTTCCTCCTTTGTACGAAATGATAAAATGGATCTTGTTTGTAGTATGTGGAGAAAGTCAAGGTGAGTTAAATGGGAGAAGTGAAGTTATGGGTGAAGCCTGCAATGGCAGAACATCTGCTTAATGTGCAATTAGTTATTCCTCCTTTCCCCCCCCCTCCATGTTATCATCTCCCCACCATCTTTCAGAGGTCGATAGGTCCTTGCTAGCTTCATATTTTTTTAAAGCCCTCATTAACTCTGACAGGGCTCTCAGCTGACTGCCTTTGGCACGTAAATACCCACCAGACTCGACTCCTCTCTCAGCTGCCTCGGCCGGTTCCTCTGCTGAGGACACCTGGGACCTCAGGAAGAACTTTTTCTCTCCCAGGTGGCTTCATTTAGCAATCTGCAACCAACAGCTGAAGGAGGGAACTGGTTAAGCACCACTGGAGCAAGAGTAGTCACCATGTGGTGGGGGAAGAAGCTCCAGTTTGCTGGTAGGGTAGCAATTTTCACCTTTCTGTCTTTTATACCCAAACTCCACACCTACACAGACTCCTTTTTTCCTTCTCCAGAGAGTGAGCCCCAACAAAGTCTATCTGAGATATATCCAAAAGTTATAATGTGATTTTTTTTTTTTCTCTGCTGTAATTATGGGGGGGTGGGGGAAATATTTTAAGAATCTTTTATCTCTGTAAGGACAAAATAGTTAAAAATATGGAGATAAAAACTCCTGAGGCTGGAGGCGTGCAAAGGAATGCCACAACAGCTTCTGTTTATCTTGAGCCGGATGCCAATATTTTGCAGTCAGGTGGAAAAACCTAAACTGGCACCATTTTTCCAAAGTCTCACCGCATTGTCCTCTGCAGGAGAAAAGAGATGAGATCAAAAATGAGTGCTGCTCCTTAGCACGGGTGGAGGATTTCTGTAAGAATGTGCATAAATTGGGGAAGAGAGTAGTGGAGTGCCTTGGTCACTCCCCTGCCACAGCTTCACCCTCAAAAGAAGCTAAATTTGTGGAAGTTAATAATGGGGAAATGAAGTCTTGCGTGATGACTTGATAGCTTATGATTATAATAAGCTTCCCCAAATCCATATGACTGGGGGAGGGCATAGGCTAGGCTGCTGCAGTATGAAATAAGAGGTTTATTGTTTAATATCTTCAAGGAAGTAATGTAGACTAATACGGACTTAAAGATCTGGCCCTGGCAAAGAGGACTGACCTGTGTTCAAAAGCTTGGTGGTAAAATTATAAAGGGCGAGGAGACTTTTGTGCTTTCCCTGCTTCGTTTCTCTTTATTTGAAGGTGAAATGATGTGCTAGTAAATTTTAAAAGTCTCTGTCAAAAGACCAGGAAAACATATTTTTACAAGCTCTTAACTGTATATTTGAATTATTCTGCTTTGTAGCTTCTCATGAAACGATGCGTGCCTTTCAAATAAAGGTATGGTTTGTCCTTTATGCCTTGGAGACAACGTACTGTTGAATTTTGGAGCGCTGCCCTGTTCTTTGAGCAGCTCTAATGTCACCGCTGAAATCCCTGATTTGGATTCTGGGGTCTGAGGCTTAATTTTAAGCACATTTCAGGTGTGCTGCTGGCCTGGAACCCAAGCAGAGGATGGAGGCGGCAGAGTGTTGCCTGGTCCTAATCGCTGACCTCCCGTGGTGGGTGGAGTGCCATGGTTTGGGTTAGCTAAAGTTGCACTTTGATGATAGTCCTTGGTTAAGTACATTGCAAAAATGTTAAGGCTGAAGTATGCCGGTATGAGGGGGTTTGATAGCTCAACTTTAAGAATTCCACAAAGTATCATATGTTCCTTGTCACCTCCAGGGCAGGGTTTTTTTTTGATGGGTTTTAAATATCTTGGAGGCTGTTCCGTGCTGTGGGAAGGGATAACGAGAGGAACGTATGTCCTAAGCTCTGCTCAGAGCCCTTCAGGAGCATGTAGGCTGCTCTTGTAGTGACATCAGCAGGTACTGGTGGCCTTTTTCTGAAAGAAACACCGGTCGGACACATCCTGGGGAATTTTTCCAGAAAATGTTCCGACTTGAAGAATTTACGGAAAGGGGAAAAAATTGTTTGTCTTCTGGTTAAACAGCTGGATGCATTAACTGCCTGTATATCCAACACTATTATGTGCTGCAAAGAGCATCACGCTCCCCATGAAGGAGGCAACAGTGAAGCTCATCCACCGTTACACGTAAAGGGCGGTTTGGTTTGGCGTGTGCGAGCTCTGGTGAGATGGCTGATGGGTTTGGAGTGAAGGAGATACTCAGTTGTTTTGATGGGTTGAGGAAACTAAGTCTCAAGCCAAGTCACAAAAAGCCACCCCTGAGATGTTAAGGCTGGGGACCACACCTGGCTGCAAGGTGCTGGCTTACGGCAGGATGGACCTGAGAAGATGGGAGCTGCGATTGTCCAGCCCTAGTGAAAACAAGGCAAACCATGCCTCGGTTTAGGACACCAACATGTGGAAATTTTGGCCTTGTGCAACTTCTTTGTGAAGGGAACAGAAAGAAATTGCAAAAAAGCTTTCTCTGCGAGGAGTTGAAATTCCCGTCTGGATTCAGGGAAGCCTCCAGGTGCTCGCAAAGTCCAATAGGCAAAATCCTGCCTCAATCCAGTTCAGCAAGAGCTTGCCAATAAGGCCAGGATTTTACCCTGAGGGTCTAATTTACACGATCAGCTGCAAAAAATGCTTTCTAAACTGAGCCTTTGCCCCCCTAGAAAATGCTGGGAATTAGATTGCTTCCAGTTGGCTTTTCGGTTCAATTAGTTGGCAGAGCTGATCTCAGCCTGGATAATGACTTATGTATGACTCCCAGATTGGGAATGTGTGGTCATACTGTTTCCCTCTTCATCTTTTCTCGTAAAGGTGCCTTCTATGGTGTTTGGGTTTTTTTTTTTTTTTAGCGGATTATTTCACCTGTTGGATATTGTACATCTGCCTTGCTCGTTCGCATTCCTCCTTCGTGTGCTGTGGTCCATCGCAAAGACCGCGCTGGCTGGGCTGGGTTACTTTTCTCTCTCCTTCCTATTTATGTGTGTGCTTCTGTCGCTGTTGGTCCTTGTGTGCTTTCTCTGTATTTTTATATACATGCACACATACAAGCTCTCTTTGCTCCTGACATGTTGTCCCTCTGTCCTAGCAGAAAGGTGTCCTGGTTTAAGTTAAAACAGGACCAATTTTGTTCAATAACTTTACTTTTTAGCCAGGCCTCTTCTAACTGCTGAAATTACCAGCATGTTGTGCAGAAACTGTTGGCTCTCAGGGTGACCAGACCCATGTTTATAGCTGATGCCAAGGAATGGGATGCCGAGAGGCTCCTGCTTATCCTTATTGCTGTCACAGCCAAGGGCAGCCAACTTTGGTATTTGCCCTGTTGGAGGGTGGGAAGCGGAAAAGCGTAGAGGGGTCACCCCTGCGGGGAGGAGCGGACAGGACAGGGGACCCAAACCTGACCAACAGGGTGTTCCATCCCATCTGCCTCATGCTCGGTATAAAAGCTGAGGGATCAAAGGGTCAGTCTCTTTCTTTAATGGCCAGCATCCTGGGAGGACTCTGTCTCTGCGTCTGCCTTTGATCCCGATCCTGAATCCAGATCCGGAATCCAGCTCCGGTCTGTCACTGAGTGCAGTCTGGGACTTCCCCAGTGCCTGCTGGTGATGTGATTGTCATCCTGGGAGCTTGATACAGTTTTGTATATATTTCATTATTTTCTTTTTTTATCACTTTATTATTAATATTTCCTTAAAGTAGTTTAGTTCCTTCTAAACTCTTAAGTCTCTCTTTTTTTCTCTCTCTCTCCTGCCTCCGTAGTTTATCTCACAGTAGTCTCTGTGCTGGTGCCTTCCCTGGGCACCCAAAGTCCGTCTTGCTTCAGTCTAGCAGGCATCAGTGCAGAAGATGATGTTGGAAGCTGAAGTCAGACGTGGGAGATATTCACCAGGAGAGATTATGAACCATTATGGTGACTGTGCTGAATTCTCCAATATCAGAAGCTTTGTTTTTTAAAAAAACCCACCTTTAACTACAGGTGTACATGTTGCCATCCAGTCTGAGCAGTCTCAATGCTGTATGAGCAGTAGGACCTGGGGTCACCAGACCAAAATCCACCTGTTTACCATGAGAGCTAGAAGTGTCAGTGCCAATAGGTGTTAAACTTGGATTGCTGTTCACCTCTGCTGTCATAGAATTTGTTAGCCGTTCTGCTGGCAGGATGTAGCCAAGCGTGTTTGGTCTTGAAGCAGAGCTTTGTCTCTGGATGGCCCATCAGATTGGTAATGGTGGAGGGTGGTTTGATTTCAGAGGGGGCAGGAAATCAACCAGGCTCAGAAATAGAGGTCAAGGCAGGCTGGTTCTCCGGTTCCTTAACACTACGTGTGGACCTGAGCGTTTGCATCTTGCTCACCATCATGGGATGGAGACCGCTTGTGCAGCTGTGATGGAGTCGCCTGTGGACAAATACTACAGAGGATACTCGGGGAGGGAATTGATGTAGTGCGTTTTGGAGAAGCTTTTTTGCATGCTGACAGCTACTTCTAACTGTATTCAGATAAGGTAGAGCAAGCAGCAAGTCCTGCGGGAAATAACTAGACCAGCTCTGACAGCCTGAGAGTAAATCCACGGCACAGACAGATAAAGGGTATTAGTATTTCTTGGGTTTGGGCTGCATCCCTGTAACTCTGAGAGCTTTTCTATTTTTATGTCAGCTTAAGAGAAAGTTTTGTATTTATTTGGTGTTATCTGGGCAAGTTCAGCTGCAATTATTTTACTTTTACCCTTTCCCAGACACATGTATATACACTTGCACTCTTGTTTCTTGGAAGCTTGTATCAGTGTCGCTAATCCTCCTTGGCAGAAATCTTCTAAACTAATTCTCTTAGCAAAAAAATTTTTGTCGGTGATATTTTTTTCACCTCCATTCTTGCATCAGCAATTAAATTATCCGAGTGAAGAAACTTTGGCCAAAAGTTGACTTTCTTTCAGTGCCTGTCTCAAGTAGTTTGTGTGCTGCTGCAAAGCCTTAGTTCTTCTTCAAGATAAGGACCCTTGGGAGGCGGAGGTTGGGATTATGAGAGGTAGCCAATGCTGCCAGGGTGACTAAGAGATTTGGTGTGAATAAAAAGAGAGAAAAAAACCCATTCAGCCCACAAGTGTGTAAGTGGACTCACAGGTACTGCTTGAAATCCCGTATCATAGTTTGGATGGGTTTTGTAGGACTGATAGTGCTTCCAGTCTGTGAAAGAACTGCGAAAGGCTTTCTTTGGTTCCTTTCTAACAACAGGTCTTGGAAATTCAGCCCTTACTTGTGTCGTAAACTTTCTGGGGATGATTAGTGTTTGAAAGGGTGAAAAGATGAAGAGAACGCACATCTTTGTACAGGAGTGCAAAACCGAAGCTTTGATTTCTTTTTTTCTTTTTTTGTTTTAAAAGGAAAGAAAAACCCTGTAGTTTTACAGCTGTTCTTGGCTCTCCGTCCTCTCTGATCTCCCCTAGAGCAGGGCTAACGCACAGGATTTTCAGCTGTGGTGGATCAATGGCTGATGCATTGCGCTGAACACCTCAAAGCTGAAAGAGAAGCTGCCAAATGTTTGGTGTGCTTATCTTCCGAGGTGCTGCGCAAGGACATGATCGTTTTTAACAGCTGAGACAATGTCATGCACTGAAAAAGGACCCCATCTTTACCCCAGACTTTTGGCAAGACATTTGGCCTTCCCTCTTTGAGGCCCTGTCTGCAAAGAGCGGTTAATTGTGGTTTCTGAGATTTAGAGATGAAAGTAGCCGTGTCACTCCAGGTCCTCCAGCTAGGAGGTCTATGTAAAGCATTTGTAGGGTTTTTGACTTTGTAGAATGTGTTTGGGGGCTGCATCTGGCTGTGATCAGAGCTGTTACTGCAAGCGGATTGCCTCGAATCAGTGGTGGGGTATTACCCTGTCCACGAGAAAAAGGAAGAAAGGAGCCAATCTAGGGCTATGAAGATGATTAGGGGACTGGAACATCTTTCTTATGAGGAAAGGCTGAGGGACTTGGGTCTTTTTAGTCTGGAGAAGAGAAGGCTGAGGAGGGATCTCATCCATGCTTATAAATACTTAAAGGGAGGGTGCCAGGAGGATGGCACCAGTCTTTTTTCAGTGGTGCTTAGTGATAGGACAAGAGGTAACAGGCAAAAACTTGACCATAGGAAGTTCCATGTGAACATGAGGAGGAACTTCTTTACTTGGAGGGTGGCAGAGCACTGGACCAGGCTGCCCAGAGAGGTGGTGGAGTCTCCGACTCTGGAGATATTCCAAACCCACCTGGACACCATCCTGTGCAACCTGTTCTAGGTGACCCTGCTGTGGCAAGGGAGTTGAACTAGATGATCTCCAGAGGTCCCTTCCAACCCCTGTGATTCTGTGAATCTGTATGGCAATAGCAGAAGCCCTCTGGTAGGTTGGAGAACAGCGTGAAGGTGTGTGTGAAAGCAATCCCTTCAGTAGGTGACAACAGTATGACAATTTCTTCATTAGCACTTTTGCATCTCCTGGACTTGGAAAAACCAGGGCCACCCTTGTGTTTTCTTGAGTGGGATTCATCCCTGAGCATGGAGACACGTCATCTTAGCAGTCATCCATCAACCCTAGCAGAGGCATAGGGTGGGTCACTGGGGTGTGGACACCTATAGCACACATTTAGTTGAGATGAGCCCCATGTGGGCAGCCCTGCCCAGGTACATGGACATGTGTGTCACAGGGCAACAGCAACATCTGGGGCTGCAGGAAAAGCAGGACTTACAGCTTGGTAGCTGAGCTACTGATGTGATGCATCAAAGTATTTGTCTTTAAGGCTTAGGCTGACAGTAGGTGAGGTGGGGCCATGACCTTCTGTCTGAGTGTCCAACTACATCACCAGAAAACATTCAAGGCCAGGTTGGACGGGGCTCTGAGCAACCTGATCTAGTTGAAGATGTCCCTGCCCAAGGCAGGGGGGTTGGACTAGATGGCCTTTAAAGGTCCCTTCCAACCCAAACCATGCTATGATTCTATGACCAGGTACCCACGGTGGGGGCAAGTCTACTGATGGGGCAAGTGCTGCTATAGTGTAATTAGTGTAAACGATCACTGGATCAGGCACTGGGAACGGTGAAGTGCTGTTAAGATGGACAATACTGGTAAGTCAATGTCAGGATGATGAGCCCTGGGCCATCTATGAAGTATTTATTTTGTGACATGCCACTGGAAAGTCACTTACAACATGATTATTTTGGAGAATGCAGGGTTGCAAGGGACCACATGCATCACCACGTCTAGTCCCAGCTTAACCCATGGAGTACTTAATCCATGAAGGGCCTGAGCCCCTGCCAAATCTAGCTGTGGGTTTCTGCCCACTACTGGTTTCGGGGGGCTGTTTGAGAACCTCCTTGCTCTGATGTTAAAAACCTTAAATTTGCTCATGATCAGCTTGCTCAGGACCCACCACTGCTTGAATAGCTCTTTAGCTGTTTGTGAAGAGCATCTACACCCCCCCCCCGAGCCCGCTTCCCTACCCGCCGGTGGCTGCGCGCAGCAAGGAAGATGTGAAGACAGTAAACTCTGGGTTTTTGGTACATGTTGTTGCTGGTGACTCGGTGATTAGCAAAGCAGGGCAGGTAATGGAGTCAGGAGGTGCTTCCAGCTTGGCTGTGGTGACCTGCTCGATGATCGTGGCTGTGCTTCCGCTGTTTTCCTATTAGTTCTGTGTCTCCTGTCTACGCAGAGCCTTTGGGGCTCTCCCTCGATGCGGTTGTTGCCGCGTTCAGCACAGCAGGGACCCAGTCTCTGCTGGGAACTCTAATGTCACCGCAGAGCAAATACAAAACAACAAATAAACCCATTTTTTTTTTCCCCATTATCTGGGAACAGAGTAAGCAGAGGCTTCTCTGGTGCTGATTGCGCTGCTAATGACTGTCTTAAACGGTAAAACAACATTTGCAGCACGGGAAGGTATTTAAGGTATAAAACGCAGGTGCGTCTGGGCATTGCTGCCAGGAAATTTCTTCCCACGGATGTGCACGGGTGCTGTTGGGTCACGCAGCTTCTCCATCCCCCGGGGTGGGAAGGTCGGAAGCAGCGCCGGGATGCTGAGCGATATTTTGGCAGCCCTGCCGCAGGCTTCGAGGAGGCCACGGGTGCACGGGAGGGAATCAATGACCGTTGCGGAGGCAATTTGGCAGCGTCTGAAGAGCCAAGCGTTTGAGCCCTTCTGGGTTTATTGAATTAGATCCTTATCTTTAAGCGAGGGAGGCAAAGGCAGCTTACCGAATTGGCACGTTTGATGCATATGTCCCCAAATTCAACAAGTTGTGTACTACAGGCTTTAATCATTGTTGCTCTTCTGGTCTCTGATATAGAAATCCTCCCGGAAGCTTAACTCTGTTGGAGGACATGCATCAGGGTCTGCATCTTTACTGTCATTACATCAATTATGGGTCCGAACTCCTGCTATCTAATGTCAACAGTGGTACTGGCTTCACTGGCAGCACTAAATTCTCGCAGGGATCATCCTGTTTGCATTAAATATTAAATGTACTTCAATTCGGTAGCCTGTGCATAGGTTTAAATAAAAAATAAAAATTAGAAATGGTGTTCTTTAGTTATGTAACTTTTAAGTAAACAGAGCTGTAGAAACATCTGTTAGCTTTGATTTTAATTTACTGTATAATAGCTTACATCATAATAAATGATGTTGTGTGATTTGGATGTAATTTCGAATTTGTCAGGAAGCTCACAGCCAAGTCACTGAAGTTAATGGTAGTTCTGCAATCAGCTTCGCTATGTGTCAAATTGGAGGAACCATTATTGAATTTTAAAAGGCTGAATTACTGTGTTGTTTGTATTAAATCTTAATGCCATTTTGGATAACGGTAATGTTTTCCCTTGGAGGTATGTACTGGATAGTGTTTCTGTTCGTGAATATAAAAACCAAGCAGGGTTTCAGTGAAATTGCTTGAATTTCCAATTGTAAAGGGGTTAGATGTATCCAAAAGTAATTTCAAACCTGTCCTAAATGAAAGAATATATTTCCCCTGTTGGATATAGTGTTATAGTGCAGTCCTTTTTATGAATTAGGAGAATTTAATGGTGCCCTGTAATGATGTTAATTACAAAAAATAACGTACTGACACGGCTGATCTTTAAGGGGAGGGGAAAATAAAAGTGTTTCCATTTCTCTAGGGTTGGGAAAGGAATGGGAACTGCCCTGTACTTCCTTGTTTTGAGGCAGTCTCGCTTCCAGTGACCACTGCAGGGTGTGCTGCAAGCACTGCGAGAGCGTCGTCTTGGACTCCTCAGGGTGGGCTGGGAGCCAGTAGATGGGTATATGTATACTGTTCTTACCCTCTCTAAAACTGGGGGTGGTGGCGGCTTTTTTCTTCTCCCCCAGAGCCTCAAGTCTTTTTAAAGAGTCATGGTGTCCCAGATGGATTGCGCTGGTAGTCTCTTGCCTTTTCTGAGTTTGTGTTCAACTCTCGTGCTGAGGGAAGGGGTGAGACTGGACTCCTACGCTCATGTCTCTAGCCCTGCTTTGCTAAATCAGCTAGGGGAAATGCAGTAATAAATACATTATCTCTCCAAATTACCTGTTCAGAGGGCGGCTGAGCTTTCTGGCTTGACTACTTGCTGTCAGGATTGATTTGTGTTTAAGTTCTCTGATGCGTTTGGAAGAAAACCAGAGATGCACAGCAAAATTATTAAGTTTGATTGTTTCCATCACTCTTTATGTAGATGATGGCAAGAAAGTCACCTGGCCTGACTTTTATTTCCATTGTTGCCCCAAACACAGTCCAGATGAAATATCTCTTGGCAGGGAGAACCGACTCAGCCTCCTTATGCATTTAACGCTGCAAACCAGTCTGGGGATTTAAAATAATTTTTGTAGCTCTTGGTTAAATCAGCATTTCACGGGCATCAACATCTTTTAGAGGAATGCTATTTGAATTTTTATTTGCTCACGATTTCCCACGGCAAATTGCTGGCTGGTAGGTTTTTCCTTTTTTTTTTCCTCTCCTCTCTAAAATTATTGACTCGCTCTGTGTGGTGTCTAACCCAGCAAAGCCTCTCACCTGCAAGAGAGCACTGGTCCATGGCATCACTGGTGAGCTGGGAGACTTTTCCCTTCTCCCTGGGGTGGTCCATGACAGCAGTAGATATAATGGACTCATGTGGATAATTTAGTACTGGCTCAGTGTATCTGGTTTCTCTAGTGACACTCTGACGTTCATGCTTGACTTCCCCACCTCTCAGATAATAAATGAAAGAGGTTTCACCTTGTTGGCAGCCCTGGCTTTTGGCCCATTATCTTTCTTAACATTGTGTACTTGAGAAATTAAATTACCCAGTTTCCTGGCTGGCTCCCTAATGAATGCCATTAATTAATATGTTTTTCAAAGGAGGAGGTGTTTTTATTCTTAATCCATGGGAGAATCTCTTTCCTTGGCTGCCCATGAGGAGGGTGTTTGCACACGCGGGAGCAGGTCGGTCCCTCTGTGGTTGGCTCTGCTCCACGATGTCCCGTTGGCTTATGCACAAGGCTCCATTCCCCAGGGAAATGCTGACTTGACCTTCTTGTTTCTCACAGCCAACCCGAAAATCCCCTTTTTGTGCATCTTAGGCTAATGCTGCTACACAATGTAGTCACCATTTGCTCTTAGGTCTTCCTCGAGCCTTTAAGAGAGAAGGCAAGTTCAAGTGAAACAATTTGCAGAAGACTTGTCCACCTCAGTGCTCCCTAAACATGCCCTTTGGCTTGTCACTTATTTCATAGCACTTCTCAGGGAAGATCTAGTCCCAGGAGCTGCCAGGTTAATGAAAAGAATGATTATTTCTGCAGGTGATGGACCAATGTAGCAAAGAAATGCTGCTCGTGATGTGGCTAGAAGGCGGGTGGAAATGCAGCCTGCTCCTTTGGTAGGAGTTAGAAGGAGAGTGCGGATCTGACACCCTCTCTCCCTTTTTTGTCTTTAAATCTCTCCCCGGTGGAAGTGGCAGCCCTGCGTACAGATGGATGTGGGGTTGTAAACCCAAGCTGGGGAGAGGTGTGAAATGTGTCCACCTTGGAGATCAGGCATGGCTTTGATGGTTCTTCTGGATGGAGGAAAAAGACACTGAGCTAGGGATGAAGAAGATAAGAGCTGGGGCAGTGGGTGATGGGATGGTTGCAGTGTCCATCTGTCTTCGCTAAAGATGGTACTGGAGTGAGAAGTGGGAAGCTTGGGGAGTTGGGGATGTTGGGCTGGGATAGTGCCTGGCCTTCACCGCGGACAGTAGGTTCAACAGGATGATATGGAATGACTTGATATGGGCTTTGATTCCCGCTTTTGAGCCTTCCTGATACTTTGGCGAGGGAGAAGCTTAGTAGGACCTGGTGCTGCAGCTGGGTTCTTGGGCTGTGGAGACTGGGAGCTGGGCAGGAGCAAGCAGAGCTGTGCTTGGGCTCTGCGGGGAGAAGCAGCCACATGAATGCAGGCAGCAGTGACGTGCTGTGTGTCACTGGGATAGGAGCAAAACTCTTGGGTTTGCTTAGATCCGCTCTGATTCAGGTGGTGCTTCAAGCATCGATTGATCCCATTGACTGTGGTGTTTCTATTCACGCTTTAAATCTCACCATGCTCAATACTTTGCAAAACTGAACACTTTTGGTTCTTTACCCTGCTGCAATGCCTGAAAGTAGCTGCTTTTCTCCTCAAATCCCTGCCACTTAGCCACTTCTGCTGCTGCCTCTCGTTGAGATCTGTTGGTGTTCTTCATTGAGGGGAAAGAACGGTGTCCTTTGAAATACTTAAAGCTGATGTGAGTCACAGTCTTTTTAAGAAACGCTGGATTTTATAGCCTTCTGGCAGAACAGATATGTCAGAAAGTGTTAGGATGCAAGGAGGTAGTTTGATCCCACCTGGGGGACACTTAAAATAACTCCTGCACAAGACGATGAAGGTGCCTCGCCATCTGTGGGGGTGCTCAGTACTTGGTACAGCAGTGGCTGGTGCTCTGAATCCCTCGTCCCTGTTTTGGTGGTTGGGCTAATGTATATTGTGATCAAAAAGAACAGATGGATTACAGTCTTGGGGCTGAATCTCTTATTCTCTTGGAATGAGCACGACTTGAACTGTTGGTCTTTAAGGAAAAAACCTCCTGAATAGGAAACCAAATGCAATACTAGCTATTGTAGCTAATGCCGTAGTTAGGGCTGGATGCATAGCTGGTTTAAATAGAAATAATGTCCTTTATATCATTTAGCTGATAGTCTAGTTCCTTACGCGTGGGAGTTTATCTATGTACACTTGAAATTCCTGATCTCTGTGGCTTTTATTTTCTGATCGCTTTGCTAAAAGGCAGTTGGAGAAGCAGGTGAAAACACTATAAGCTCCTTTCCCGTTTTCTCATGTTGCAAAACTCCCTTGAACAAGAAGGCTTGGATTACATTCTTCCCAAAATCATGTTGCACAACTCTTTTGGTGACAGAGTTTGACTTCTCAGCTTTGAGACCCCCTCTGCTTATGCAAAAAAGCTGCAAATAGAGATTTTTGGGGGTTTTTTTGAGCTTGTATTTGCTGAGTACATGTAGGCTCAGCTTGACTTTCTAAGGACACGTAATCACAGCCACAATCACAGTTCAATCTATTTTTAATTGTCGCTAATTAATTCTTAGCAGTGATCAGACCTTGTGAGTTAAATTGATAAAAAAAGAAGAGCACCTCTTTCACCAGCCTTACACACTTGTTCTTGTACGGGCTCTGTTTTATACTAGCAGCATTTAGGTGCTGTTTCTTCCCAAGCTTGTGGCTTTCAAAACGACTCGTGGCTGTGAATAAACCTTAATGGATTACTGCATCTATAACTTGCCAGCTGTGGGTATCTGGAGCAGATCCTACATCAGACAAGAGCCCTCAAATCAGAGGTACCACAGAACCAAGGAAAAGTAGACGAGGGCATTGCACTCTCCCAGTACCTCCTTATTTCGGCCAGAAGTGTCATCAGGGTAAAAACCTCTGGGAAATGCTTGGGTGTTGAGTCTACATGGAGCTCTGTGCTCCTGCAGCTCCTCTGGCACCTGAAGCTGGGTGGGTAATGTTTCACGCCTGCTTGGCTGTGTCCTAGGAGGTGCAGGTGAGCTCCAGGAGATGCCAGGGATGCTGGTGGGATGTGGGCTGTGGTGCCTTGCTTGTTCAAGCGACAGAAGAGACTTCCTTCTGCGTTGTGGAAGTGTCACACAAATCCCTGTCTTGACAGGGATTTAAAACCCCCAACTTTCATCACTTTTTCCTGAAAGAGCTGGGGGGCGTGTGTGTGTGTGTATATATATAATTTCTTTTTCAGGCAAATTCTGTTAAGAGCCCTCATGCCTTATTCCTGTTTTCAAGTCTTTTTCTTATGACCTTGAGTAAAGCCTTTTCCCCAGTCCTGAGCTTGAGCTGCTGTTCTGAGGCTTTTGAGGGCTGGGAGGGTGTATAAGCGTGTCCCTGCTGATGGATGCCTGCAGCTCCCAGGGACCAAGAACTGCTGCTCCTCCTCTCCTTGCGGGACGCTTTAGCATCTCTCGCTGCATTTTCCTAGGGAAATCATTTCCCTTGGCTGAACCCCACTTAACCAGCAGAGGCCGTCATGCCCATACGCTTGAAGGCAGCGAGCTCCCACCGAAGCCCATGGACGCGTTAAAACCTTTCCAACCTGTCTTTGAGATGGATCGCACTGCGAACCCCAGTATCCCCAACCGCCTCTCGCTGAGCTCTTGGGCTGATGGGATTGCAATGAAGATGTAGAGATATATATATATATATATATATATATATTTGTTATTTGAGTTAATAAAGAAATAAAAGTAATGAGTAGCCAACTGGGGCTGGAAAAAAAATCAAAGCTCTTAGTCGGCACGGTGAGGTCTGATGAAATCTGTAACGACTGGTGCTGCAACGCCGGCCAGCGGCTCCCCCAGCGTCTCCTCTGCCCAGCCTGGTGTGATCTTGTGCATTACTCACGTACGTGGGGGAGAAATGAAATGCCTCCGTTAAAGGAATCCTTTGGTATTGATTTCTGTGGCATTAAATACAGTTATTTTCTGAAGGTGATGGACTGTGTATATATATATATTGTAAGTATACGGCACGCTGGGCCGCAGGGAGTGTTTTTAAGGAACTATCCAGAGATGGGGGTAAATCCTGCCCTACTGCCAGGTATATGCACTGAAAAAAAATTTGAAATCCTGCGATACTAAGGCAGAAGCTGTGCCCCTGGGGCTGGCAGGTGCCCTGGGTAGAGCATCGCTTGCTTCAAAGCTCCGCTACTGCAGTAATTCAGCTAGAGTTCAAGGATACCCTTTTTTTTTTTTTCCTGAATCATACCCCAACCTGAACCCCACAGGAGCAGTAGAGGCGGCAGACTAAGCCAGCTGGTTCATAAAACATCTGGAAAACTGCTTGGCCTATATGGGACCTGTGTCTTGCTCTCTGTCCTTCACAGCTGGTTTCTTCACCCTCATCTCCACGGGATGTGTTGGCCACCAAAAGAGCATCTAAATACACACCGTGCGTGTGGACACCAGCTTTTTCTTGAAATTGCCCCCAGACTGTGCAATGAGGATGACAGATTTCCCTAACCGTAAGTGTAGGGCAGCTCATATTGAAAATTAATCTCTCCTGAAACATGAGGCTTCCCTGCATCTGCCTTGGGAAGGAGAGGAGAACAAATGTTTCTTTGGGATACGTCAGCTGTGGTGCATGGCGCCCTGGGTACGGGACATCTGGATTTTATGGTAATAGGTGCAAAATAGGAACCACAGAGAAGAGAATGAACTAAGGAAAAGGTGTGTTTATGGTTTGCCTAATATTTACCTAAACAATATTATTAATAATAATCTCATTACCTAATAATGGGATAATTCCAGGCCAAGCACTGTACAGGTTTTAGCATCCCAGGAAAAAAAGGGTTACAGGTGTGTTAGGACCTTGAAGAGCCAAATTCTGACCTCTTGTACTCTGCCAAATCTCTTATAATTCAAGAAGTCACCATGGACTCACGGCGCTCCGGTGGGTTCTGGGCCAAGGCTTTTTGGGGGGGAGGATTTGGGGGAAATCTGTTGCTGAATGCAGGGTAAGAATATAAACCCATATAAATACTGTCGACAGCTTTAACTGATGGCTCTCACCAATAGCTTGGTTGCTTTCCCGGTAGTTCTTTATGCACCAATAAACCCCATTGTTCTTCTCCCAGCTGTTATTCACAAAAAGAACAAAAGCGAGCTGGAGCGTTCTCGGCACATTTCTTTTTAATTAAAACCACAGACGAAGGAAGCGTATGGAGCAACGTTTGAATGAGACATGGTAAATACCTCTTCTCCCCCGTCATTTCAGCTCATTCGATAGGGGTGATTTATTTCTGGCTTATACCTGAGGTCCTGCTCTGCCCCAGCAGCAGAAAGCGAAGCGCAAGGCTAGAGAACCACCGGAGGGCTGGTTCTCAACTCCTGCGGTGTCCCACTGGTGCTCGCAGAGCCTCGGATCTTCCTTCCTGACACATGGCTCGTTAATTGGGGTATTTCTGCAAACGTAGCTGGGGCCGATGCACGGCCTCAGCCCTCGCCGGGGCTGCGTAGACCTGAGGCTGCTCCCAGAGGTGCCCTCAGCATCCTAAAACTGAGTCGGTGTCGGGGGGAAAAAGGCGTTTCTTCTACCCCAACAGCTCTGCTGGCGAAGGCAGGGAACTTACTATGGGGGTGGAGGTCAGGAGATATTAGGGACGCTATTTTAGGGCTAGAAGGGAGCAAGCTTGCACCTGGGTGACTTGTCCTGAGTAATTGTAACGCTGCCTTTTGGCCTTAGATGTTGATGCCGTCAGCGTTTTGCTGCAGAGAGCTGGAGCCGTTCGGAGCAGCAGCACTCGGGGAACTGGGTTTGATGAAGTGTTTACCTTGCGAAAGCATAACAGAGAGATGAGCTCTGCTTTTCTGAGAGATCCCGTGATTTCTCTTTTTCTGAAGGCGTGGTTTTGTCCTGTTCTGTGGGATTTACTTTTTATTTTTTTATTTTTAATGTTTTCTGGTGGAAAGGGCTGGCTTTTCTGCAGCCAAAATCTAAATCCAGCTCCCAGCTTTAAGCTGAAATGTTTGTGCCTGTGATTTCTGCTGCGGGCTGATGGCTGTCCCAGAGAGGGAAGAGGTACCAGTTATGAATGTGGTCCACTGCAAAACATCTGTCTGAGGAAAACGTGCTGCATCATCAAATCTCTCTGCAGGATCCCCGAGCTCCTTGGGACCGGCAGCATCCACATGCCTGGACGGTTCCCTTTGGAGCAGTGTGCCCTTGGTGCCTGCCGAGACAACCATCCCGTGCTCACTCCCAGAAGTGCCATGCAGAGATACGCTAGGTGCCTTTCTGCTGCTTTCCGGAAAATAAAGACCTGAAAGTAAACAGGGGATTTCTGGCACGGTGCAGGTCCTGTGGTGCTGGTGTCCCGGGAGTTTGGCAAGTGAGAGCTGTATCATAAGGAAGGACAGTGATTATTTTTTTTTTTTCTATTTTTATTTTTTCTTTATGATTTTAAGACCTTGGAAAAGCTATTCTTCTGTTTCATCCCAAACTTGTGCTTTAGCCTACTTGGAAGCTGTCCCTGAATAATTCACTTTATGATGCTTAATAGAAAGGTTTCCATCCAGCATCAGAAGCCATAAAAAATATAGTGCTTTTTTTTTAATAACTATTACTCACATTAAATCGTTGGAGACTGGTGCCAAACACCTGCTAAGGAGGGTGGGACCCACCAAGCCTGAATCCTCTGGGCTTGATTCTCCCCATCCTTTCCTGCCTGGGGCAATGCTGCTGCCATTCTGCCATCCCTGGAAACATTCCAGGTCAGGTTGGACGGGGCTCTGAGCAACGTGATCTACTTGAAGATGTCCCTGCTCATGGCGGGGGGCTTGGACTAGAGGACCTTTAAATGTCCCTTCCAACCCAAACTATTTTATGATCTGTTCCTTGTGTTCCTGATAACCCATGGCTGATGCCATCCTCCCCTTCCAGGCTGGCTGCTGGAAACCCCCAAATTTATCTAGGAAGAGTTTTAAATCACGTGCATTAAAGACTTAGCATGGCTGAACCCTCTGATGTACCAAGCAATACTTACGGTATCATTAATTTGGGCAGCATACCATCAAGCAAATCGCACTTAATTCATCATTTGAGGAAGCTGGGGGCCGAGTTATCCCACAGGCAGGGCGGGTGGTAGCAGGAGGTTCTGTATCATCATCCTACAGCCCTGCCATAAACTCAGCTCTCGCTTCTTCCATTAGTGTGATTTAGTGCCAGGCTGACTGCCCTGCTTGGTTTACGTACACTTGAGCTACACCAGAGACATTCAGTATGGTTTTCCATATCACAATTTTTAATTAAACTTCATTTTCTATGACAAAACCCATAACAGCACCTTTGAATAAGAAGAAATCATTTTTCTTCTTTTCTCTTCCCGTTCGCGGTCAGACTTTAAATCGTCTGCTCCAGACTGCAGCTGAGATTGACCTGGTCTCGTGGTGCTTGTCCTTCCCTTCCCTGCTGGAGCCTCTTCAGGGCTGCGTGCCAACCCAGGCTCAACAGTTGGGGCTGTACACCTATGCCGTCGTGGGGCTTGGACCACAGCTGTGCTGGTGGCTCAGGTGGGAAGAGAGAGGTTGAAGGACCCTCAGTCCCTTTCCTATGTCCTGTTGGCATATCTGCCTCTGGGTATGGGAGTGAAACTCCTGTTGTGTGTACTAGATGTTAGGTGAGCCCCATGCTGACATCTGCGGGCGCAAGCGGGGTGCTGGGCATGCTTCATGCTGCGGTGTCCTTCCAACCATGATGTTACATCATTTATTTTTTCCCATCCTTCACCTATCTCACCTTGATATTTGTCCGTGAGAGCTGTCAGATGGGTATATTTATGCTCGTGCTCAGTTATTAATCTAAGCTTTATTTCTCTTTGGTTGGCCAAGATGGGCTGTTATAAGGGCACCTTGTGTAAAGCGTGTTCAGTGTCTTCTTCTGACTGTTGTATTTATTTATTGAGCATTGATTTTTCATTTGGTTGGAGGTGCAGCACAATAACTGGGTGAAGGAAGAGCTGGATGCAGGAAAGTGTTGCTGATGCTGAAGGTCCCCAGACAGAGATCCTAGAGGTGGTTGCTTTTTCTGGTCACTGGCTTGGCTGGTCCAAAAAAAAAAAATCCATGTAAAGTTGAGACCTTTGTTATCAGTAAGGTGATCCTGACACCATGAATAATGGAGAGGAAATACAGGCCAGTGCGATATGGTTGCTTGGTGGGTCTCCTTTTTCACCTGCCCATCTGTCTTATAACCACATGACTGGATAGCACTAAGTAATTTTTCATGAGGTTTCTGAAGCTGCTACATGTTAGGAGGAGGAGAAGTGCCTCTGTTTTATCCTGTCCTGAGTTGGCATGTGAAGGACAAGAAGCGACCTGACCACGTGCCCTCATCTGACCGATTTTCCAGGGAGCTACAACCTTGATTGGCACACCCTGATACTGTAGACCCAGATTGTCAACTGACCCTGAGCAGGGGCTGAGGTGGCACTGAAAAAAAGCGAAAGTTCTCAGCGCAGATCCATGAATAAATAATAATAACGAAAAGGAGAAACCCCAAAGACCAGGAGAGACAGAAAAGAGAGGAAGGTGTCTCAGTCAAGGAGGTGAAGGAAGGCAGGAAGAGTCAGAAGGAGGTGAGCTGTCAGCACCCATTGACTGGGAAGGACAAGGGATTCCAGGACATACCTACGCTAAGCCAGTGGGGAGGAAGGACACTGCGAAAAGAGGGCAGCCCTAGGCAGGGAGAGGAGGACTAAAGGACTTGGGCAATTGGTGAAGGAGCCAGGGTCGGTGGCAGAAGTCAGGTTAAGGCAATCATAGAGTGTTGTTAAAAGTGTAGGGCTGAAAAACAATGACATGAAAGAAAAGACCAAAAAGAACAAAGTAGAAGAGGAGGAGGAAGAGGAAGAGGAGGTAGTGGAAGAGGTAGTTGAGGAAGATGGGGAAGACGAAAGCCAGGAGAAAAAAAGCAAAAAGAAATCAAAGTCTGAGGACTCAGAGAACGATGGGGAAGTGAAGAAAAAGAAAAAGAAAAAAACTAAGCGAAGAGAGTATAGCAGTGAGGATGAGGATGACTATGAACGCAGAAAGAAAAAGAAGAAAAAAGGCAAAAAAGGCAAAGAAAAGAAAAAGAAGAAAGGTGACAAGTCCAAGAAAGGGAAGACGGACGACAATTTTTTGGAGCTGTACGAACAGGAACTTCGGGACTATCGTTCGGACTCCTCCAATGCGACAGAAGATGAGTACAACAAAAAAAAAGGTCAGCTCCATCGTTTCTCACCCCCCCCCTCTTGAGCAGGCACTTACGCTGTTGGCCCTGTGGATTCCCACCTGGGGACCCTTCCTGGGGGTATAGGCACTTGTCTTTCCTATGCGGGGAATATTTCTAATTAAATAAGAATTTTTACCATGTGAGGTGGCCCTGACAGATTGTGTCTGTACGAACTTCACAGTTTTATGAAGTCACTTTGCCGTGTGCACGGTACTGCTGTAATTACGTTCTCCTAATGAATATTTGCATTGTGGTGCTGTTGAGAAGCTGCGGTCAGCAGACTCCCCTTGTGTAAGCAGGATACGTAGCAAAGATGCACGGTCCTGCTCGAGCATATGCAGCAGGAGCGTGCCGGTGGTTTCGGCAGTCGGATGAGCAGGCAGTGGACCGCTTAGGATTGATGCAGAAGCAGGAGGTCCAGCACACCGTCTCTCTCTGGCTGTTGTAAGTAACTGAGTAGGCCAGGGAAATATTGCTAGTCGTCTCTAAACCTTACTACTGTGTTAGTACTTTTTATTTGCACCGGCTACCTTAGTTCCACGCATGGCGAGCTGCACAGTGACTTAAGGTTTTAGATGGTGTGCTCAGTTTCATTAGAAGTCCATGGTCTGGAGAAGGATTGCAGCCATCAGCCTGGCAACATCTAGACAGCTTATGGAAAAAGGTTGTGCTTTAGCATTTTATCTTCTGGGTTGCAGCTAGTAATCCCTCCTTCCCCAGCAAACCTGCAGCGCTGTGGCAGAGAGGTGGGGAAATTGCAAGGTGAAGAGCAGAGACCCATGGTGTAGCTCCATGATTAGAAGAAAAAGCCTTCAATAGGTAGGAGGATGCTCCCAAGCACAGCGAGTGTGTCTCCTTATCAGAGAGGTGGGCAGCAAAGAGGCAATGGACCACTGAGGGGTGACACCAGCTGCCCACTACTGGTGTAATGAGAGGCGGTGGAGTCTCCGACTCTGGAGACATTCCAAACCCACCTGGACGTCATCCTGTGCAACCTGCTCTAGGTGACCCTGCTGTGGCAGGGAGGTTGGACTAGATGACCTCCAGAGGTCCCTTCCAACCCCGATGATCCTGTGATTACCTGTACAACTGGATCTTGGCGTGACTGGGGCAAGACACAACCTCTCAGCACTGTGGTTTCCCCATCAGTTAATTAGAATAATAACACATCTTGTATGTGGCAATTTGGAGAGCCGGGCGTGCCTAAGGAACCTTGTAAAGCATCTCACGCTTGCGATGTGGTTATAGGTTAACTATAACTGATGACTTCTGTAATGGTGCCATATGGCTGTACTGGGAAAAGAAAAATGACTCAACTGCTCTGCAGGAGAAGCAGGGCCCTCCCATATACACTGTATTTAGGCCATGCACATAACCTACTTCATTTGTGATGGCTCGTTTGGGGGATGGAGGCTATCTGCCCCATACTACAATTTTTTTATAGTAGAGATATAATAACTGTTGCACTTTTAAAGAGAGAAGTTGCAGCAAATGTTTATAATAATATCTACATGGTCTTCTGCTTAGTTTCTCAAGAGTTTCTGCAGGGAAGGTAATAACTTGTGGTTGAAACATTGACGAATGAATTAAACTGGGACTTGATTCTTATAGTCCCTATCAGAAGTTAAAAATCTCAGTCCAAAACTTGCAACACTTACTGTCATGACAGCTCCAGGACCTCCAAGAAACCTGTCACGTGGCCAAAAGCGACCCACTGGTTGCTCCATTGGGCCGTGGATTCTCCTCCTCGACCTGTAGCCCAGTATTTCGCACCCTCAACTTCCAGATATTCGCGGAAGCAAGTGCACATGTATGTGAGAGAGGAAATGGTGGGCAAAGGAGAGGAGAAAGGTATCAGGTAGGACATATGCAACCAATGACCCATGGAGGTTTTCCACCAATGAAAACCTGTTACTGGGCCATTTGGTACCAAAAAGCCAAAGCTCAGGAGCAAACTCTAACTGCCCTATCCTCTTACTTGAGATTCAGCTATTCCCTCTGCCATCCACGGTGCTCTTCATATTTTGATCCAAACCAGCAGATTTTTTGTGTGACTTAGTTGCTGCTGCTATTCCAAAGGACCCCTGAGTGAAAAGACTGCTGCTGGTCAGGCTTTTGAGAAATGGGTAACCTCTGCAAAAAGCACCCCAGAAGCTTTGGAGATGTCAGCTGCCTTTGGTACTGGTGGAATATTCAGTAGAGAGATATTTCAGTCCACAAGCCGTGATTCCTTTTGTTGTAAAAAGAAAAGAGTGTTGTAAATGTTTTATAAGCAGGGAGCTGATGGTGCGTGTGTCATCTGATGTCCTCTTTATCTTATTGTATTAGCAAACAGGAGAAAGGATCCCCCCCCCATCACATTCGATCGATGACTGAAGAACAAGGCAAATCCAGCTCCTGGGGACAGGAAAACAAAAGATATCAAGTGACTGGCTGACAGTGTATCTGAGAAAATTATAGCAGCGATAGCAGGCATTTTTAACTAAATTGCAGCTGTTGTTCATTCCTGTAATCCTGGTGTTAACGAAATTAGTTATTTATTAATAAGTATTTGCGAAGTTCCTTCTGCAGTACAGCACGGAAGGCTCCAGGGAGACCTTATTGCAGCCTCTCGGGACTTAAAGGGGGCTTATAAGAAAGTTGGCGAGAGGCTTTTTACCAGGGCCTGTAGTGACATGACAAGGGGCAATGGTTTTAAACTGCAAAACAGTAGGTTTAGATCAGATGTAAGGAAGAAATTTTTTAGGATGAGGGTGGTCTGCTATGATTAGGGCACTGGAACATCTTTCTTATGAGGAAAGGCTGAGGGACTTAGGTCTTTTTAGTCTGGAGAAGAGAAGACTGAGGGGGGATCTCATCAATGCTGACAAAGACTTAAAGGGAGGGTGCCGGGAGGATGGTACCAGTCTTTTTTCAGTGGTGCTCAGTGATAGGACAAGAGGTAACAGGCAAAAACTTGACCATAGGAAGTTCCATGTGAACATGAGGAGGAACTTCTTGATTGTGAGGGTGGCAGAGTGCTGGACCAGGCTGCCCAGAGAGGTGGTGGAGTCTCCAACTCTGGAGATATTCCAAACCCACCTGGACGCCATCCTGTGCAACCTGCTCTGGGTAACCCTGCTCTGGCAGAGGGGTTGGACTAGATGGTCTGCAGAGGTCCCTTCCAACCCCCGTGATTCTGTGGTGAGACACTGGCACAGGTTGCCCAGAGAAGCTGTGGATGACCTGTCCCTGGAGGTGTTCAACATCAAGTTGGATGGGGCAACCTGATCTAGTGAGAGATGCCCCTGCCCATGGCAAGGGGGGTTGGACTAGGTGATCTTTAAAGGTCCCTCCAACCAAACCATTCCATGATTCTATGATCTTGAATTGCCAACAGCAGTGCCAACAGGGCACCCTGCGTAATGTGAAGTTAATCGGTGCAATCAGTAGATTTAAAGTGCAGTAGGTATCCAGAGCCTGTTCACATAGTACCCTGGCTGCCTAAACCACTGTTGATTTGTAAATAGATACACAAAGCCGCTCATCATTTCTTTTGATGTGCACCATCCATTTTATTGTGCTACATTTATGATGTTCCTTTAGCGGCTGCAGCAAAGGGTTACACAGAAAAAGCATTCAGGACACGCCGAGTTTATTGCTAAGTCCCGTTTAATGTAGTTTAGTAGCAGAATGG
Source organism: Burhinus oedicnemus (assembly GCA_008921705.1). Lineage (NCBI taxonomy): Eukaryota > Metazoa > Chordata > Aves > Charadriiformes > Burhinidae > Burhinus > Burhinus oedicnemus. The sequence continues at coordinate 2,527,930 of VFFE01009207.1, forward strand.
AGGAGGAGAGCAAGCGCTGTGTGGTCACCAGCTCTCTCCCCGTGCTACATACAGAACTGGAGAGATGTATCACATACTTCTGTGACAGATGATCGTCAGTTGCAAAATCACCTCATCTGTACCCACTGATCTTCCTGAACTGAAGCTTTGATTAATATTCCAGATCGGAAGGAACAAGGACTCCTCTCTGGAAGAAAGATTTTTTTTTTTTTTTTTTTCTCCCCTCTTCACTGCTAAAATGAGCTTTGGTTTTAGGAATAAAACATTCAGAGAAGAGTTTTGTACCGGTGGCCATTTTATGTCTTCTGATCCAGGGGGACATGCAAAGCACGCTGCCAAGAGAAGGTGGTGCAGACCTGCCTTGGAGATGTGGCGGATTGCACCAAAGTGCTATTTTCCATAGTTACAAATGCCTGCATGAAATATGAAATTTGAAAAGTTTAGATCACTTTTAGAGTTTGTTAGACGAGTGTACCCAGGAACTACCAGCTTGTGTGACAGAACAAGCTTGATACTAAACTAATTGTGATCTTGAAGTGTTGATTAAGTTGCAAGAGCATTTGCTAATATTTTTACGTAGGCACCAGAAAATCTTTCGGCCTGGCTATTAGACACCCCCCACTACACACCTGTGTGGTCCCACTGGAGAGTTAAAGTTGCCTGGAGGTGTCCTGCTGAAATGGGGAGGTACGAATTGGAAACAAGTAGTTTAAACTCCTGCAGATGGGGCTTTGCAAGGAACCCTAGCAGCTCTCCATCTTTGACTTCTGTAGTCGGCCGTCAACCTGCAGCAAGGCTGCTGCTAGTCATAGGTATGGAAAATCAGTATCGTAAAGTAGATGAGTGCAAATAAACCTTTCAGAGCAAGGTCTTGCCAGGATGGGAAGGTTGAGGCCCTTGCAGATGTTGTCTCCTTTCATCTGCAGGTGTGTGCTGAGCAAGTGCGGGCACAGGGATGGGGGCAGCTCCCGTACGCCTCACCTCTCCCTCTCCCCGGGCAGGACCCAACAGCCCCAAGCACATGGAAGAAGCCATCCTTGTTAGGCACACATGATCCGCTTGGGATGGCTCAGCCCAGCTGGCAGCACCAAAACCAGCACGGAGGAACAGCTGTAGGCGCCAGGCTGCCAAACCCACGGCGCAGCCGATGTGCCGGCTGATGCCTGTAAAACCCACACCCTTGAGGACTGCGGTTCTCCAGCATCGCTGCTTCCCTCACACCCAAAATACTTAAATCTGAACGGAATGGCAAGTTCAGTTTTATATCCTTAATTGTCTGTGGCTGCTTTTTAGACTGAATGTTTGGGTTTGGACTTTAACAGAAAATATCTGAGAGTTCCCGAAGAGAATCTGGACAAGATTTCACTGAGAGACAGATGTTAAATGCAGGTCAATATATTCAATTCTAGATGTGTTTCCCCTCAACCCTTGTGTCCCATCAGCCTGGATTTAATGATCTGTAGTATCCAAGGTGTAGGGCAAATTGTCCTTTCTGAGGAAGGTGACCTTTGGAGGATGCAGGACTAGAACTTGATCACACTGGAATGATTCAAGGAGACTTGGGAATTTTTAATTTCCCCTTTAAAATTCTTTTTAACTTTTAAGAAACTAATTGCGATTCCTATGTTTTTAGAAAATCTGAGCTTTGCCTGGGTAGTTTTTTCATTCTCTGGTTGTGGAAAGAAAACCCAGGATCTGCTTTTGCTCACAGGTACAGCAGTTCCCTCCACTGGTGCATCAAATTCCCAGTTTCAGGACTGCAATGATATTTTAAGGTTCTGTTCCCATTTATACTTCGCTAAATATACATCTTCCAGGCTCTCCATGAAGCTGTCTATTATCACGTCCCTGGGTATTTGGACAAGTATTTGAATACTGTGCCATCAAAACAGCAGAATTGCCTCCACCTGGATGGAAAGCCTGGGCAGAAAATCATGCTGAGCTTCGAGGGACTAAGCACAAACAGGGAACCAGGGCAAGCCAGACTTTTATCCCAGCTTGAGTCAATCCCCTGCACAGCCTCGGGTGAGATGGTTTATCCATCTGAGCCCCAGGAAAGCAGAGACTTGTGGTGGGATTGGTGTTGAGAGCATCTGACCGCTGCCGTCATGCTATGATTTACCGGGAGTTTGTGTCAGCTGTTGAGGATGCGACCGGGTTGTAACTTCACAATGTGTTTTTTTTGTCTGGTTAAGGTCTCCTCCTGGCTAACTGTTGCTGCTCCAACACATATTTATTTATTCCCAGTGCCTTGTGGGCACAGATGTTTCCCCAGGCATTGTCGGAGGAGTTTTTCTTCTGCCTTTCGTTTTTCTTCCTTGCTGGACACTGCTGTGCAACACAATGTCACAGATACCTGACTGGCAACACTCAAAAACAGCCTGAAAACAGTAATTGTGGCTTTTGTTGATGGGTTTATATGCGTTGCAAGACTCACTGGACCCATGTCACAAAGTAGTTGTTCATTGTTGCTGTAATTGGGTGTGGGTGTTAGAAACTCTTGGTCTTTTTGGCACTTCACGCCCTGATGTTCAGATCCGCTGTAGTTTTCCACGTGTTCCTCCATTTTATAGAGGTCTGTATCACGGCATCTCTATCAGACTTGCTCTATGAGATGCAAGGAGATATTTGCAAAGAAGGAAGAGGAAGGAGGTGGGAAGGTCATAGTTTATTCATACTTGTTTTGTTTTTTTTTTTTTTTTTAAATTTCTAAGGTGCTAGTTGGATAGTAGTAGCTGTTTGTCATGAATGATTAAATCATGGTGTTATGATTAATTCACAATGACATCTAACACTGTGCGTGTAAATATAGGTAACACACGTAACTTGTATTTATAACAAAATTCTAACAGGTATCCGAACCCTGCTTATGCCAAGCATCAACCTGAAGCGCAGCTGGAAATCGGGTCTTGGGAGGAAAAGGTGCTGGTTCCTCAGCTGAGAGCTGCCAAGGGCGCAGTGTCACCCTCCGGCTTGCAGCTGATGTGCCCGCCATGGGGTGACTGTCCCTGCTTACGGCATCATCCAGTCCTCACCGGCGGTGGCTTTGCCAGCTGTTGGCTCGATGGTTTTGCCAGCTGTTGGCTCCTGAACACGGTCCTGTTGGATTTGCTGCCTCAGGCCGGGCAGTACTGAAACGTTGTCAGTGTGGTTTTTCTCTGCAAAACCAACTCAGTCATTCCCCAGAAACTAATGGAGAGAAATGTGCCTTGCTCATGTCAGGGAACATCCAGCATTCAACACCTGCAATGTCTCCAGGCCAAGGCTGCTGGAGAGTCAGCAAAAAAAATGATCTTTTGTGAAAGGGAGCCTTTGGAGAAGGGACCTGGGCAGGCTTGAGAGGTGGGCCCGTGCCAACATCATGAAGTTCAACAAGGCCAAGTGCAAGGTCCTGCACCTGTCAGGACAATCCCATGCACAAGTACAGGCTGGGTGGAGAATGGATCGAGAGCAGCCCTGGGAAAAAGGACTTGAGGCTGTTGGTGGATGAGAAGCTCAACATGAGCCAGCAATGTGTGCTCGCAGCCCAGAAAGCCAATCCCATCCTGAGCTGCACCAAAAGATGTGTGGCCAGCAGGGCGAGGGAGGGGATTCTGCCTCTCTACTCTGCTCTCGTGAGACCCCGTCTGGAGTACTGTGTCCACCTCTGGAGCCCTCAGCATAAGAAGGACATGGACCTGTTGGAGTGGGGCCAGAGGAGGCCACAAAGATGATCAGAGGGTTAGAGCACCTCTGCCATGAGGCCAGGCTGAGAGAGTTGGAGTTGTTCTCCCTGGAGAAGGCTCCAGGGAGACCTTATAGCAGCCTTCCAGTCCCTAAAGGGGCTACAGGAAAGCTGGGGAGGGACTCTTGATCAGGGAGTGGAGCCACAGGACGAGGAGTGATGGTTTTAAACTGAAAGAGGATAGATTTAGATTAGATCTTAGGAAGAAATTCTTGACTGTGTGGGTGGTGAGGCACTGGCCCAGGCTGCCCAGAGCAGCTGTGGCTGCCCCATCCCTGGAGGTGTTCAAGGCCAGGTTGGACGGGGCTTTGAGCAACCTGGTCTAGTGGGAGGTGTCCCTGCCCATGGCAGGGGGTTGGAACTAGATGGTCTTTAAGGTCCCTTCCAACCTAAACCATTCTATGATTCTATGAAATTGCTCTTCCTGCTACCTGGGTGTTGGGGGTCAGAGCTGGCAGCAAGGAGAGGATCTCTCCTTGGTCTTGGTTGTCCTGCTGCCTAGACAACTAGAAGAAAGTGGGGCTTTTGTTTGAATCTTGTCCTAGGGGAACATGATAGACAGCAAGAAATTACTTCCAGTTGCGTTCTGCAGACAGATTGCTCTACCACAGACTTTGCTCAGTGCTGCAGGTAAAATCAATATCATATTTTACCCAGGCTGCATTATAGACTTCCCGTTGGACAGCAGTGTCTAATGTTCTTGTCCACAGTTGTGATTCAGAGACACCCCGTGTCCTGGCAGGTCCTCCTTGTCTCCAAAAGATAATGAAAGAAATGGAACAGGTTTTTCTCGCAAATGTTTCTCTCCCCTGAGGCACAACGTTTCCCTCCAGCACAATTTAAACTTGAGTAACAAAGATGTCGATTGCTAAACTAATTCCACATTGCTGTTCCAGCAAAGAGCTGAGATGTTTTTTTCTGGTGGTGCTAAGGCAAAAGCACTTTTAAGTGATAGCTGGAGCACCAGATGAATCGAGTTTGGCTTCCTACGGTGCGCGAGAATGAAATGTTGATTTTGCAATAGCTGATGAAGTAAAACAAACTCCACACCACAATTACTCTGCCTGTGGGAACAGACGGGACAGTATTCAGCTTTGGATTTATATTTGAAGAGATAAATGATGTTTCAGAGCTCCAGATAACGCTAACTCTGTGTACTAGTAGTAAGTTTGCGGGAAACTTCCCTAATTCATGTCCGTGAAGCGTCTCAAAATGCAAGATACTACTAATTCTGCAATTCTTTATACAATCTATGAATAACAGAATGTATAGCAGTGTGCAGACAGTCCAAATATTCATGGAAAAAATCCCTCTCTTTTGCTTTGAAAAATTAATTTGGCATCCATGACAGACTCAAAAGCTGCTTTCGCTAAAGCATATAAAGAGCAAGCAATCTCTCGTAGCGTGTGAGGCCCAAATCTGTTCACAGTTTTGCCAATATGAATCCAAAGTCATTGTGCTCAAGTCAATGGAGTTAGTCAGGATTTGCCCCAGAGTGAATGAAAGAAGAATTTGACTCATTTTGTGTATGACAAGAGATTATTGCCCAAATTGTGGCTTGATAAAAACAAACAAGCGGTGATTTCAGAGGCCCGTCCTCGTGGTGGGTAAAGGATGGTCCTGATAAAACTACACCAATAACAAGTATTTAATTGGTGTGTTCACGTGCATAGAGCAGCATTTTAGCACACATAACCTGTAACAGTCAGCACAGATCCTTAAAAACTTCCAAGTATTTTGGATCAGTGTCAAGGTACTCTTCAGGTGCTCCAAGACAAACATATGCTGAAGTGCTTCAGTAGGAGCCAGAGTGATTGGCGCTTTGCGTGAATCAACATTAAGTGAATATTGAGAATAATCAGTGAATTCCCAGCTGGAAATACGGTGAAGTGCAAACAACCATTACCGCTGCTGAGGTAAATGCGCCCTGCTAAATGGATGCTCTGATAGCTGTAGCTTCAAAGCAGTTTGTGTTGGCTTGGGTTTATACTCAAGATGAAGAAGGAATCTTGGTGGTGTCTTCCACTACTTTGGTGTAGGAGGGTTTAGTTCTTGTTCACCTTGTGTGTGTAGCCTGGAGGTACGGGTTTGCACGTCTCTCTGAGGAAGCCCGAAGTGTTGAGGGGCATTTGGTTTGCTGTGGTGTATGATGGTATGTGGTAGATCAGCTCAGAAAGAAGGAAATCCTCCCCCTCTCCTCTGCCCTGGTGAGGCCACCTCTGGAGTACTGTGTCCAGTTCTGGGCTCCCCAGTTCAAGAAAGCCTGAGAACTACTGGAGAGAGTCCAGCGGAGGGCTACAAAAGTCATCAAGGTACTGGAGCATCTCTGATGAGGAAAGGCTGAGACCTGGGTCTGTTTAGCCTGGAGAAGACTGAGGGGGGATCTCACCAATGCTTATCAGTATCTAAAGGGCTGGTGTCAAGAGGATGGGGCCAGATTCTTTGCAGTGGTGCCCAATGACAGGACAAGGGGCAATGGGCACAAACTGGAACACGGGAAATTCCATCTCAACACGAGGAAAAGCTTCTTTACTTGAAGGGTGGCAGAGCACTGGACCAGGCTGCCCAGAGAGGTTGTGGAGTCTCCTTCTCTGGAGACATTCAAAACACACCTGGCTGCGTTCCTGTCCAACCTGCTCTAGGTGAACCTGCTCTGGCAGGGGGCCTGGACTAGATGATCTCCAAAGGTCCATTCCAGCCTCTGCCATTCGGTGAGTCTGTGTAGAAGGCAGAGACACTGGAGGGTGGCAGTGCACTGCAGGCTGCCTCCAGGACACCGGTGCTTCTGTTCCCACTGGGATGATTTGTGTCTGCAGACACCTTGGAACTTTCACCCCCTCTGTTTCCCTGCCCGTGCTCACAGCGTGGCTCAGCTCTCATTTCTGTCTTCCCTCTTCCTTACCCAAACTCTTTGATGACTCCTCACTAGCTTTGCTGTTTTATTCTACCTGTTTAATCATTCTCGTGGCATAACCCGTAATTTTTTTTCTACCAAGGGCTACTCTTGCTAGAAAACGGTTAGGCAACGTCATGAGCTCCAGCTTGATTCTCCATATTCACTGTATGAGAACGTGACCTGAAGAGATCTGCAGCCACTGCCATAATTGGTGCTATTCCACATGGTTGGAATCAGAAAAGCCTGAATTTATCAGCCAAGGCACTCTTTTGCCCTGAAGATATTCCTTCCTTGTGGAGCTAAGGGAATTTTGCATGCTCTTAGCTAGAGGATCTCAGTCTCCACTTGTCAGTCTTTACAATAATTTTAGCAACCATTTTGAAATGAGCGTTTCCCTGCTCTGGCGACTGAACGGATGGGTTTATAGTACCAGCTCTTCCTGAAAGACAGGGAAATGGATGTAAGTTCTTTCAGCGATGCTGCAATGTTACCTAATACTGACTTTATACTGTCTGTATTTTGGGCTTGAAATGACCATTTTTGAATTATTATTTTCAGCAAAGAAACTAATGTCTATTATTTCCTTTATTGAGCTTGTATGTGCCTGTGAAAAGCAGTAATAGGTTTGCAGTCCACAGCAAATCAGTTCTGTTTAGCTTGCTGAAAGTTTCACCGGTTTCTGAAATCTTCATGCCAGGGAGCTGAACAGTGCAGTCAGCTGAGGTTTCAGTATCTACCAGATGAGATAAGCGAATCAAATTCCACTTGATTGAGATAATATTTGGAATAAAAAAGAGTTTGTATCAGTGGCTGTATTAAAAGCTTTATATTGACTCTGCCTAGCCCATTGGGAGAAAAGCAGGATTCGGAGACTGGTGTGAGTCAAGCATTCCCATACTAACACCGTAGATTACCGTAACTTGGCCATGTTCTGGGCACTCAGAATGGACTTACCTTGACCTTGAGGGTGAGGTTGTTTGCCAGTTAAAAGCACCTAAACGTAGGCGTCTTCCTGTGAGCAGTGGCCCAGGCAGCATGCCTATGTTCAAGCTGAGATCCTGTCCTCTTCCTTTTGCTTTCGTGACCTCTCTTTGGGGCTCCTCTGCTCGTGGCGTGTGATGAACTCAGCCAACACTGGTAGGAAAAGCGTTAAGGAGTAGCACAGATATGCAGAAGAATCCTAACACTGGCTTAATGACCGAGCAGCAGCTTAGGTGAAGAGGCATGGACTTTTGGGGCGTTCTGTCCGTATTTGGAGGGAGGCAGATGACCAATGCCAATATTTGACAAGGGGACATGAGAATGTCATGGTCTGTCCCTTATGTTTGACTAAGAAGGAAACAGGGATACGATGGGTGCAAAACTATCCATCCGTGGAGAGGCTGAGAGATTTCTGCTGAAGTACATTGTGATGTACTCAAGTTGCCTCAAGTTGCACCAGGGGAGGTTTAAGATGGATATTAGGAAAAATTTCTTCCTCAAAAGGGTTCTCAAGCATTGGAATAGGCTACCCAGGGAAGTGGTGGAGTCGCCATTCCTGGAGGTATTTAAAAGACATGTAGATGTGGTGCTGAGGGACATGGTTTAGTGGTGGACATGGCAGTGCTAGGTTGACGGTTGGACTTGATCTTAAAGGTCTTTTCCAACCTAAACAATTCTATGATTCTGTTCTACAATTCTATGTGTAAGACCAGCAGGAATCCATATAAGAAGGACAGGGAACTGCTGGAGAGGGGACAGCAGAGGGCTACAAAGATGATCAGGGGACTGGAACATCTTTCTTATGAGGAAAGGCTGAGGGACTTGGGTCTTTTTAGTCTGGAGAAGAGAAGGCTGAGGGGGGATCTCATCAATGCTGACAAATACTTAAAGGGAGGGTGCCGGGAGGATGGGACCAGTCTTTTTCAGTGGTGCCCAGTGATAGGACAAGAGGTAACAGGCAAAAACTTGACCATAGGAAGTTCCATGTGAACATGAGGAGGAACTTCTTTACTTTGAGGGTGGCAGAGCACTGGACCAGGCTGCCCAGAGAGGTGGTGGAGTCTCCAACTCTGGAGACATTCCAAACCTGCCTGGACGCCATCCTGTGCAACCTGCTGTAGGTGAGCCGGCTGTGGCAGGGGGGTTGGACTAGATGATCTCCAGAGGTCCCTTCCAATGCCTGTGATTCTGTAAGAAGTTCTTTTTCCACACTATGGAAGCCAAAATTTATTGCAAATCTCTGAAGAAAGTTCTTATTTCAAGTGCTGCTGGCTAAGACTGCAAAACCAGAAACTCTTGAGGTGCGCAGCTGCTAAAACATTGCAGTGTCTGTTTAGAACTGGTCTCTCAGCTGACTCTGTGGAGGAGATGTCAGTGGAGTTGAACCAGCCCTCCCAAACTCCACTTTGAGAACATATGTCTTTGAGGAGCTTAAAGGTTCGCCAGTATAACTCTCACTGATGTCAGACAGCTGAAAGCAAAGCCGCATACATACATACATCTCATAAATTAGTAAGGGAAGAGGGAGACTTTGTGGACGCACTTGGAAACTTCAAGGGTAACCATAAAATCCCTGTGGATGGTCTCTTTATTTGCAGTCAGGGATTGCTTCCATTGAGGAGGGGTCTAAAAAGTAAGATACAGCCAAATCTGGAGTGATATACCAAAACCTCATTCTGTCCTGAAAAGCTTTGCTATAATTTGTCTTTAGCTGTTGGACCGAGCAACAGCCCTGAAAGAAATCTTGAACTGACTATGTGCATCAGTGTCAGAGGATGGGAAAATAGCAACCCTTGTACTTCATTGCTTTGCAAAGAAATATTGCAGTTTTGCTGGCTTGTTGTTTTGGGGGTTTTGTTGTTTTTTTTTTCTTTTCCTTTTTTTAACCCTTCAATATATTTGACAATATAAACTGGATGGATTTTTTTTTTTTTTTAACTTTGCCTAGTGATAAGCATATATTCCACATGAGATGGATGCAGGTGGAGGATAAGAAAAGTGAATAACCAGTTGGCCCCAACTTATTTACACACTGCTCCTGTTAAAAATGAATTGGGAGATTCTGGAGAATTTGGGCAGATATTTTGCATCAGTGGAGGGGTCTTAAGGACTGACATCTTTGCACCATAGAGGTAAATCTTTGGTGAGTATTACAGCCCATGATCCTGAGAATATCCACAGCAGTGATGGAGGTGAATCCTCAGCAGGCAATTGAGATCTCTTGAGCGGTGGAGAGGGGCTTGAAACATGGGAACTCATGGAAATCCCATGAGACCATCCAAAAAGAAATTAAGGAACTTGGTGGGAAGGGAAGACCTAGCTTGCATGATGAAACAGACACAGTACTTGAGATATTTAACTTCTGTATTTTCTTAATCTTCCCCTTCACAGCTGCAGCACTGAAAAAGCAAAAAATCTTTCTAGTCCAGATTCCACCCTTGGTTGGAAGTGTGACTTCCACAGAAATCCAATTTCAAGCTTTTTAGCTAATTCAGCTTTATTGTCCCAAATCATAAAGTACAAAATGTTTATGCTTGGGATTTGTTAAGTTTGGATATATTCTCTCAAAGCTAGAATATCCAATTATTCAGGAGCAAACTCCTGGGGTGGTTAAGCAGTGTCACTAGTCTACAGTTCTTGTCCTCTTATATCATGGATGCTGTTCCCAGCGAAGGGGCTTGGGGTACAAAATGAAAACGGTGCTAACGACAGCGTATGGTCAGTAATGACATTTGATACTCGGGCAAGGCTCAGCACGTCTGTCCCAGTAAAAACCACACATCCATGTGCTGCTTGCTTGCTGCGGTGTGTGGAGGCTGAATTTGGGGTTGTGAACCTAAAGTGACAATTTGTACACATTCATGGCTTGTGTTTTCTTGCAACTGTGAGACTCCCATTGTGGGAATTAGAGAAGGGGTTTGATTTTTAAGGGGGGTGAGAGTATTGTGGCTTGTTGATGATGATGTCTTAGACACTTCATTTCCTTGTATCCCAACATCTTGTTTGTTAGGAGTTGGAAAGTGGAAGTAGATCAGTCTGACTTATACCTTCTGTAAGGAAATGAAGGTCAGATGTATAGATGAGGTGACGTCAATACCCGTAGAGGTGCAGCAGACTGGTTCAGGAATGGGTTTCACTTGACGTAACATGGACAGATGTAACGTGACAGACTCTGCCTGCCACATATAACTCATTATTCCTAGCACTTCTCTAGCAGCACAAAAAAACCCCAACCCTCGCTAGAAAACCTGCCCGAGCTTTTGAAAGGTCTCTGGGAACTTACGGAGTGTGGGGATGACTCTTTTTTTCTCCTTTTCCATGGGGAAAATGCCTTCAGCCACCTTCCTGCCAGCGAGAAGCTGGGCACAACTTGACCTCACAAGGCAGAAACAGGACCAAGTTTTCCTGAGCCTCTGTGGGGAGAGGGGGGACGATGCATCGAAGTCCCGTTTCTCAAATGAAAGCTTGGAGATGGACGCTCAGCTGTAACTGTGACTTTGGCAATATCTATAGGACGCTCTGGCAGTGATGAGTACTTCCACGGTACACCTAAGTTGCATACGCTTTGAGGTGGCCAGACGTAAAAGGCTGCTACAAACGAATGCAGCGATATTATACCTTAATGACGTAAGCTTGCTGTTTCCAAAGCAGAGTCAATACGGCGCCGAAAAACCACGAAGCAATCAGTGCTGAATCACTGGGGCAGGGTGGATTATGAGTCTTCCTCCTGTTAATGGCTAATGTGAGGACGTCGTCTGTCTCTCCGTGCTGTGCCGAACATCTCCCGTTGGCATGTGTGAATGCTACCGGGAGGAAGGTGAAATGAAAACATTGTTCGTACATATTACTCATATGCAAGCTGTGGATTTCATATATTCTTTTTTTGCAAAGAAATCTCCTCTTCCTTTGAGCCCATAAACGAAATACGCCAAGCCAAGGGATTCTTAAAATTTAGCCGAGCACAGATCATAACTTACTGTGTTTATTATAATAAATGTCCCCTTCTTGTCCTATTTACATTCATGGAAAGGTGAGGTTAGGGAAATATTGCGGTATGTTTTTCTGTCTCAGTGCAATAGAGCTGCTGGAAATGAAGAGTAGTTTCTAATCAGTTTTACATGAGTGGCCTGGGTTTTGCTCTAGCACTCTGTCTCCATGCTTTTCAGTTAAAATGGTGATTTAATTTCTTCTCCGTGATGCTTTGAGGGAAGAGTGTTAGAGTGAAAAAAACATTTGGTGCTCAGAGTAGAGAGTCCCGATATGGTTTTTGTCTCTTTTGAATATATATGAGATGTAGTAAGGCAAAGATGGGCGCTAACAAAATACATAACGGTCCTGATGCAGGACCTGAAGAAGGACATTTTTACAGCATTAGTTCTGAGAAATCACATACTTAGCAGTCAGGCCGTGCAAGATGAAATGATGAAAGTGTAGCCTTTCCTCCAGCTTCTAGTTCTGACCCTGAAATATCATTATTAGCTAATGAATATCACATGGTCGGAAGCCAAAAAGGGCCATCGGGACGCTTGGTGTGGCCATGGGCAAAGTTTTATAATTTCCTCCAATTCCTTCTGTATTGAGCCAACCAAGACACGACCTTCAGAAAGGTAAGCTCGTTTCAAGCCTTAAGTCTTGTTCAAACTTCACTCATCATTCTGCTTAAGAACTGTGTGTCTGGCTGTAATTTGAATTTATCTAGCTTTACCTTCTGGCCACTGGGTCTTGTCCTGCCTTTCTCCACTTGAGTAAAAGGCTCTTTTTAACTCGTGTCTCTTCCAAGAAGATATCGATGTGTGGTAATGAAGTCACCGCTCAATCTACTGCTTGGAAAAGTAAATTGATAGAGCTTTGAAACTCTAATTTAAGCATCTTCCTACCTTATTCTCCTCATGATTTACCATTTGATCTCTGGGAAAGTCTCCAGAACAACTGAAATGCAAACTTTCTGGCTGTAGAGGTTTCTCAGCTTCATACAAATGTCTTATCAGAGCAAACAGAAAAGCGTGCATTGCGTTGCCATGTGCATAAATGAGAAATGGCTCAACAGCTTTACTCTAACACTTCACATAAATTCATCTGTTATATGTAATCCATGCACACGCATTACGGTAGCGGAGGCAGAATGTTCACAGAGAAGTGCTTTATTTTTCCTCAAAATCCATCCTAACTCAATCCCTCTCTGCCCATGTAAAGTGCCTCCAGCAGTTTTAGTTTGATGTGATGATTTTCAACGGTTCCGTTGATCCTTAGGCACTGATCATGCCCTGTCCAAGAGATGGGTTTGTTTCGGTGGTGGGTGCAGAGATCCGTCTCTGGGGCCTGTATTTCATCTCAGGTTTGGGAATGACTTGGATCTGTAATGTATAAGGTGAGGGATTTCTCCTGTTGTCCTGATCTTTCTTTTCTCCTTCCACAGTTTACGAGGTGGTGACAGTGACGGGAGATGTCCGGGGAGCAGGAACCGACGCCAACGTCTTTGTTACTCTCTTTGGAGAGCATGGGATAACTCCCAAGACTCATCTCACAAGCAAGTGAGTATCTGGAAGGAAATCTGTATCTTTGCGGCCTGCTCTTCAGTAACTTTTATTGCATTTTGATGAAATGTAATATTGTGCTGATGGATGTGGAGGGGATAAATCTAAAAGGTATTTCGAGATCACCAGGGAAATCTGAATTTTTGCCGTTGCGTATTTCTTACCAAACCCCTTGCAAACCTGCATTCCTTTCCGTAGGTGGAAATCTGTGTTCAGATCCATATTATATAAAGCTCACACTTGCAAGGTGTGGGGATACTTGCTTTTCTTAAAGCTTAAATTAGGAGCTCCCGATTTAGGAGCTGAGAATATTCACCGCTTGTTGGAGTGGGCATGATGGGCCATGTTCGCCTGCCTGAATCCCACTGAGGTCTCCATGCTAAGTCAGGTACAGAGATAAGTGTCCTCGAACGTTTCTGAAGAGTAACTCAGTGGGTTTGAAGTAATGTTGATGGGTAACCACCCACACCCAGCCACAGGAAATCTGAGGCAAGCGGAAAAGGAAGAATTTAAGCTGTTTCCTAATTTAGGCTGTTTCCATCCTATCTGCTGTGTGCTTGGTCGCACACAGTTGTGGTGGCACTGTTCTGTTTTTCTCCAGCTGATGCCAATGCCACCCTCTGGATGCAACTTCTCAGTTCTTATGACTATGTTGAACTTAGTGGAAACCATATTTTATAATTTAAGAATTTAAGAACCTACTCTGAGGCTTTTGACTCTCAACAGCCTTTTTTTTTTTTTTTTTTAAAAAAAAAAAATAAGCGAGCATCAGGGCCAGCAGGTGCTCAGCTCCCATGAAAGCAAGGTGACTTTTGTCAAAGTCCCAGCTCTGCATGTACTAATTTTCCCTTAGCCAGACAATTGCACTGAGAGAGAGCAGAAATCCCTTCTCCATGGAGTCTAGGAGAGGCTGTGTGTCTCTGTTTTTCGGTGTTCTTATTGTTCTGGTTTTCTTGAAAATGTGCTTCAGAAATGATTAATCCTGTGCTAATGTCACACGGTAACTTCACATTTTCTCCATTTCTACAGCACCGACAAGAGGTACCTGCAGCTATTTTAAATTTTACCCTCAAAAGAGCTTCTCTTCCCAGTGAAGCAACTCAAACATGAGAGTCTGTAAAGAAAATGATATGGGAATGGTAAAGAAAATACATGAAATTTCAGCCCTGTTTGCCATATTTGAAATTCAGAAATCGGAGCTAGGTAAAGGAGTTTTATTATCCCAGCATCTCCAGAAACACCAGGGAGAACTTGCTGATTGTATATCATGCATCTATACAAAATGCTTTGTCTCTGTTCTGTGATGTTCATCCAGATGTCCCAATGAACTTATAAAGCTGAATACCGTTTCTCTTGATTTAAGAGACGGAAACCAAGGCAAGGAGGTAAAAGATGACATGGACCCATAGCAGAGGTCAGTGGCAGAGATGGGAGCCGCAGCAGCGGCTCTGCTGGAGGAATTGCTTCTAGCACCCAAACCTGCCTTGCAGTATTTGGCAAAGCCATCAAGGCAGCATCTGCTTTCCAGGGAGTTTTCTTGTGGTCAGCATTTACATAAAGAGCCATTTCATTGTGAAAGTGTGCTTCTGCACGTGGCTATGGAAAGAATCCCAATATTACCTTCCAAAAAAACCAAACCCCAGACTGTGCGTCCTTTAGAGAAGAAGTCAGGAGATCCCTATAATAGATATCTTAATCAGCTGTGACTGGTTGTACAAGTCATCTTTGCTGGCACTCTGTTGAGTGCCTGCTCTTTCCTCCTGCACTCACTACGTTTTTTTTGTGAAAGGAGGGACATGCAGGAGTGATTTTTAGGTTGCAGCAGCGGCAATTTGAGCTTGTTCAGACCTGGGTTAGCATTTTGGGCTTGGTCCCTGCTGCTGCAGAGAGCAGATGGCTGAGGCGTTGGTAAGCAAGGATGAAAGACGTGGGAAGCCAACCCTCCGCAGTTCAGGGCTCTTAACACTGGTCCCGTAGGATGTGACCGCTAGAACTGCAACCACAGCTTTCCACCGGGGGTTTCCCAAACGTCAGGGAAATTTCTGCATCTCTAAGCAAAGTCTGGTGCGTTACAGAACTTTCATCGAGGACCAGCGAGAGAAAAGCTAGTCTGAGCGTAGGAGTTGTCTGCAGATCTGCTTAATTGATAGTCTTGTCTCCTAAATGTGAAGCAAACCACGAACTAGTCAGTTTGCCCCCGAATTTATTATGCAGCGTTGTGAATATGGCAAAAGGATGGAATCTCATGCATCTTTCAACTAAATGTTTACACGAGTTCATTTATGACTGCAGATGCATGACATTTTATAGGTGTTTACATTTCCCCGTGTATGACAGAAAGCTAAAATATCATGCATTGCCTAAAGATGGTACTACCATTTCAGCTTCTGGTTAGAATAGGTTTTCTCTTATTTCTTTTGTGATTGTGTGCTGGTAGTGAAATACATGACATTTCAGATCTTTTTGTCATGCGCGGTAAAGGGAAGACATGGCAAGCGGATGAAATATCATGTGTTTTTAACGTTGGCCAACGATAAGGTAACTGTGAAAAACAGACACAAATCTTCATCGTGACTTGTCAGGAGGAACATCAGTTCTGGAAGTGGCAGCACTCAAATTCTGTCCAAAAAGATGCATTTATTTAGGTCAGGAGGTTTAGCCAAGGTGGTGTTTGGGTCTGGGAGGGACTGGAACGAATCCTCCTTTGCATTTTCTGGCTGCCACTCTGTGGGGACCTCCCCACCGGTGCTGGAGGTAGTGGATGCTGGCAAAGTGCTGCTCGGCCCCAGAGGCTGTCGGCAAAATCCCCCTTCAAAACCCAGCTCACAAAATTTTCTGGATCCCCACCTGCCATCCTGCATCAGCTACAGCTCAGCCAGAAGCTAAAAGCCCTACCACAAATAAGTTACTTTCCACGGGCTCCGTCACGGGCACATGGGTGGACACCAAGGCATTGCTCGGTGGCATTTTGGCAGTTGCTGAGACCTTTCCTACAGGCATGAGCTGCTTCTCCGTGGTCCAACGTTGACCAAATAGTGCTGACCCTCCATAGCGTTTTATTTCTCCTTGCTCCTGTGCTTTCCACCACGCTGGGGCTGAGGTCGGATAGGACCAATTGCAAAACTCAGCTGGGAACGCTGCGGCCAGCTCATTCACAGTGTTTAGTAGCAAATTTATTTATTTGTTGTTAGTGTAAAGGAATCCGCTTTTCTCTGTCAGGCTTACCTAGTCCAGCTTGTGAGAGCTGCAATAAATATTCATGGGGAGATTTTTTAAAAAAAAAAAAAAAAAAAAAAAAAAAAAGATAGAAAAGATTTAGCAGCTACAGCAATCTGAAAGAAAGATGAAATAATTGGTAAGTGACAGCTGGCTTCTTACTGAATTTGAGGAATTTTTGAATTTTTATTTCCTGTGCTGAATGCCTTTAATTGGCAGTCCCTTCTACCTGGTATTGGGTTGCGACACAGAGCTTTTCCTCTTCCTAATGCCGGCAAATACATATGAATTGCAGAGTATGTACGTGGTGGTCTTTAGATGATGTTAATGTTTGTAGCTCTACTACAGCTAAGCCATACCG